>RCUC01137946.1:0-275698 GCA_003697995.1 Taxidea taxus jeffersonii
TTTTTTTTTTTTTTTTTTTTGAAGATTTTATTTATTTGACAGAGAGAGACACACTGAGAGAGGGAACACAAACAGGCAGAGTGGAAGAGGCAGAAGCAGGCTTCCCACTAAGCAGGGAGCTGGATGCGGGGCTCGATTCCAGGACCCTGGGATCATGACCTGAGCCGAAGGCAGATGCTTAAGGACTGAGCCACCCAGGTGCTCTGGTACAGTCGTTTTTAATAGTAATTTAGTATCCACACCGAGCTTTGAAGTCAGTGTCCTAAGACACTAACAATCCTTTACTTGCTTACCAGACCAAATCAATTCCATTTCAGAACTTGGCAATAGGCTTCATGGGTCTTTAAAGAACATGCTCAAGGAGTGCCTGGGTGGCTCAGTCATGAAATGTCTGCCTTTGGCTCAGGTCATGATCCCATGGTCCTGGGACTGAGCCCCACATCGGGCCCCACATCAAGCCCCTCATCAAGCCCCGCATCGAGCCCCCTACGGGAAGCCTGCTTCTCCCATCCCCACTCCCCCTGCTTGTGTTCCCTCTCTCGCTGTGTCTCTCTCTGTCAAATAAATAAATAATATCTTAAAAAAAAAAAAAGAACATGCTCAAGAAGGTCATCCTTTAGGTTTGCCCCACTTAAGCTATCTACTTTTCCCAGCTCCTTCTCTGGAATGCAAGAGCTCTTAAGGATCTACATCCTAGAAAATTTGGGGCTGAAATAATATTATTAACAAAGGCAACAGAACAGAGGTTTGGAAATATCTAACCTTGAAAAGGACAAATTAAACATATTATATACTTTCCATAAACATAATTTTTACAGCATTTTCAAAATATTTCTAGGGAGTTAAGAGTGGGTATTTTCTAAGAGCGTAATACAGATAACTACACTTGAGGGTGAGGGACAAGGCTGAAAAGGAAGGGAAAAACTAAACAAGGAAAATTAAACTATCAGAGAAAGACAAAAGAAATTCTCAGCAAAGGAGTAAGCTAACGCCAAGTTGAGAGTTGCTCTTAAATATTTATATCCTCATGGGATGAAGACATGCTTTAAAGAAACTAAAGCTAAAATTAGATTTAAAAATCAGCAATTTCCATACAGTTAAGATACAACGAAGTCACAAGATCGACAGGTAGGAATATGTGCAGCACAAATGCAAAGGGACTGAACTTTACACCAAGGCTGCTTTAGTAGATGAATAAATGCCCCAGGAAAAATAGGCTAAGAGCATATGCAGCTTATTTAGAAAGTACCAATGCCAATAAATTAAGATAACCAGCAATGAAAATCCTACCGGAAATGACATACCACTTCTGGTTTGTCAGGTTGTCCAAGTTACAGATTACCCAATATTGATTAGGATGTTAATATTAGGTAATCTGAGGCATAATATACTTAGACCCATACTTTCTGAAGAGCACTTAGACAACAAGCATCAAATTGTAATATGCCTATATTCTCTCATACAGCAAATTTACATTTCAGAATTTATCCTAAGGTCAGGAATAATAGGACAAGCACACAAAATTACAGCATGTACAGGACTTTCCTGGAATGTTGGTTTTAATAATTAAATTTGGAAACAATCTAGTTATTAATAAGGGTTTGTTAAATAAATTTACGCATTTATCCACATAATGAAATTAATGCAGACATTAAACACATATTTCCTCATACAGAAAAATGTCCGTGCTACCATCTCAAGTGAAGAGGTAGTGAGAAAACAGCATTTACAACACAATCTTATTTGTGTCTGTGCATGTGTGTATGTATATCCTGCTTGTGTTACTATGTACACAACTTGCTGTATAATCCTATTGGTTTTAATACACATGCATCTATGAAGGTTAAGAGAAATTATTTTGTAATGGTTGGATTAGTAATCTTCATTGTTTTTCTTTATACTTTTCTGTATTTCATGATTTACTTGAGTGTATTACTATTGCATTAAGGGAAAATGAGCACATAAAACCCATTTCAAAAGCAATGTATGTGTGACACCTATCCTTTTACTCCAAGGAAACTGAAGTAATGTGACAAGAGCAATCTCAGGGAAGACTTTATGAGTTGCCCACTGTTGGAAAAATCAGGTCTGGATTTTGGTCCTTCCTTCTAGTGACCACATACTTAGAAATTTAGGATTGGTCCAAAGCATTCAGAAAATAATAGACAGACACAGCACTTTATAGAAGTAAAACTATTCCAGGCCGTTGATGTAAATTTCCTCCATCAATAACATTGTAAGTTATTTTAACATTAACATATTTAACATATGTTAACATATGTTAAACATAAATTTAACATTTAACATATAATAACATTGTAAGTTATTTTATATATTATAAACATATATATTATGTGATATAAAATATATATTATATATAAACTTATATATTATATAAGTTATTATATATATATAATAACATTGTAAGTTATTTTAGTTAGTGGACGTATTCCTAACCTTAGGAATTAGGAACCTTAGGTTAGGAATACCTCCACTAACTAAAACTCTCTAAAATATTTCAGTGGGATGCATTTGTTATCTTTGGAAATTATTTTATCTACCCCTGAAAGAAGTATCTGGGTACCATGATCCAAGCCAATAAAACCAGTTCCTAAGAATAAAGAGTACCTTGCTCCCTTGTTTAGTTGTAAATAAAGCATTTTCTTCATCTGATAGAAATCTTTCCTACTATTAATGACCCAGAATATCTATCCCAATTAATAAAGTTTCCATGTAATAAAAATCTAGTTAGGTGATAAACATATTTTCTCCTTAGTCTGTTACCAATGGTTAGTATCATTAGGGAGGACCAAAATAATTCCTAGCTGGTTAGAAACCTAGTCTAAATAATAAATAATAAAGCATACCATAAGGTCTTTTATAGTCCTGCACTGGAAATACACTTAGATAATCTTGCAGCCTGTCTATAAAAACATAATCTTTGGGTACCTTATTTCAAAATGGTTTAGAATCTACAAATGCTGCCTTACCTCTTTACCATTTAGGTTCAGAACACTCAAGGCAGAGCTTCCCTCCAAAAATGTAACCCACATTTTATCTTCTACAAACCTTCAAGAAAGAGAAAAATAAAACATAAAAAATAGTCAATACCTTATATACAACTAGCCCAACGACTAGCCCAATGACTATTAACCAGGGCCTATAGAGGCCAGGAAGTAAAGGGAAAAAAACAGGGAGAGCAGTAGGGCCACTGGTGACCTCCAGAGGGCACTCTTCCTTTGAAAGCTTCAAATTCTTTCAAATACTATGCTAATAAAGTAGTCAGACCCGTGGACCTCCATTTGTAATGCTTGCTAATCTAATCCTTCATTTCACTGACAAGGAAAAAAAGGGCCAGAGGTTGTAAGTGGCTTGTTCAAAGTGACTGTATAAGGATAATGAGTTACAGGGCTAGAATTCAAGTCTTCAGGCCCTGCAGTCCAGAACTATGTATTTTCATGGTCTCAATGACTTCCCTGAAGCAAATTTTCTTTGACCAAGAAGTAAGATAGGGAGTTGTATTAGAATATATATATCTGATAGAACAAACTGAGGGGGTCCGGGGGAGGGGTGTAGGGAGAAGGTGGTGGGGTTATGGACATTGGGGAGGGTATGTGCTATGGCGAGGGCTGTGAAGTGTGTAAATCTTGCGATTCACAGACCTGTACCCCTGGGGCTAATAATACATTATATGTTTATAAAAAATTTTAGTAAAAATTTTTAAAAAAAGAATATATATATCTGGCTGGTCCCAGGGTACTTTACTTTATTATGGTCCTTTTCTTTATTACTAACAGCCATCTATTCTCTTGCAACTTCAGTGATTCTAAGTTTGTAATTGTGAAATAAGAAACCCCAAAAGGAAAAAAATGAAAAGGACTTTAGAACAAGTTCTGAATAAGATGATCACTGATATGTAATATTGTTATCACTAAAAAAAGAGGAAAACAAAAACATTACCAGTCTTACTTACAGAACAATTTTACACATTGAATTACTTCCAATTATATAAATCTAGATCAGAAATCCTTGCACATTTTTCAAAGGGGCAAATATGTACATGTACACGCACGCACACACACACACACACACAACCTAGGATTCAAAAGCGTGGCTTATGGATATCAAGAGGAAGAGGCTGTATTCTCTTCCTGTCTTCACCCACTAGGGGAAAAGCTTCTAGATTTTTCTCCCAATTAACAGAAGTATCTACACTTGTCCCGTTTACATTTCCAGGGAATCTCTTATTTACAAATAAAGTCTACAAATAGACTTTAGTCACTCCTTAACAGTTGTTTTATTCTAGACCAAAAGGTAGTGGTCAGTTTAGCTTTGCTAGTGACAGCAGTCCTCTCCATTTACTTCCATTGTCTGTCCATTCCAACTTGGCTGTCTGCAGGTATAACAACTAGAATATTCCATGTATGGAGACAACCCACAGTTTTATAATGTTAGAATAATACCTTGTTTTGTTACCAATACTTTGTCTTTTTTTTTTTTAAGATCTTATTTATTTGAGAGAGAGAAGGTGAGAGAGAGACAGCACGCCCAAGAGTGGGGTGAGGGGCAGAAGGAGAAGCAGATTCCTTACTGAGCAAAGAGCCCGATGTGGGACTTGATCTGAGCCAAAGGCTGTCCCCTAACCCACTAAGCCACCCAGGCGCCCACCGATACTTTTTCAAATGATGCCAAGCACTTTTGGGGAAAGATTTTGGCTCCCATTTAATACCAAATTTCTTTGAGACCGGGTTATAAAGATAGGTTGTTTTCTTATATCAGAGACTTTCATCCCTAATGTACACTTTGGATTCTCTCTAGCCCAGTGTCATATTCTACATTTGCTCATAAGGACACTCGTCTGCCACTATGCTGCCCACATTGTGCTCCTGGTAATTTGGCTTTCTGTACTTGGCAAAGCTTACTGTCATCTGTAAACTTGGAGATTTCACTATGTGCCTTAGGAGTTTAGAAATGTGTTATTTTAAAGCTTTGGGGTGGATCTTTGTTAAAAGATTTGAGGGATATATAAATGCAATTTCTTCTCTAGTTGCTCATTTGCTTTCTGAAAGGACTCTAGGTTTCTTGGGCCTGCTTCTCGCTCTACAGAAAGCGCACCATCTTCAGTCTGTGGAGTACTGTTTAGGATCTAGGGAAGCCATTACACAATTCTCATCTTCCCAAGTAGATGACAAGTAGGAACTGAGTCTTCAATTTCTCCTCTGCTCTACCACAGTATCTAGTAGAGAGATCTATCTACCAAACAGCTAAAAAAACAGACCTAAATGAGCAGATGAAAAGCACAGAAAGGAATCAAACCTCTTCCCTATGAAATTCAAACACACATGTCATTCAGTCTCTCAAAACTGCTGTACACTTGGAAGAGAACATTTTTTTAAAAACAAGGAAAGAAGCATCTGCTTCTGCAAAAGGCAGATGGTTAAGTCAATGACAAAAACCAAGACTGAAATGGATGACTCCTGGCTGTTCATCTGGTGGTGCTGCTTCTCCATTAGTTGGAAAATGAAATGTACTTAAAACTACTTAAAACATGAAATTTCTTAAACTGAGGGAGGAAAAGTCACTCTGCTTTACTCCGAACTCTCTCCTTATAAAAATTAAACAGTGATCGCGGCTTCATTTTGCCATGGGGCTTTGTTATATAATAGACTGTATGGGAAGCTTAAGATACCACATCTAAATGCACGTATCTCTGTCATCAATTGTTCACATAAAGTTTTATTATTCAACTTCAAACTTTCTAACGAGAATTCAGTTTCAAAACCTATGAACTCTTTGAATAACATTTCTGTAGTATGATCTTCCTTCCTATAGTTTGGAAATAAAACTACAGTTGACCCTTGAACACAGATTTGAACTGCACGTGTCCGCCTACATGGATTTTTCCCGATACAGTTCTGTACATGTCTGTTCTCTTCCTTATGATTTTAATAACATTTTCTTTCTTCTAGCTTATTTTAAGTGTATGAGACATATGATATATATAATCCGTGTTAATTGACTGTTGACATTATTGGTAAGGCTTCTAGTCCACAGCAGGCTATTAGTAGTTTTGGGGGAGTCAAAACTTCTAAGTGGGTTTTCAACTGCAGGGGAGGATCCATGTCCCTAATTCCCCCATTATTCAAGTGTCAACTGTATTCATACGCTATTCAAACAATAACAAGGAAATTTCTAACATAGAAAATATTCAGGAGTCGTGAGCTGCTTTTGGACATGAAATATTCTACTCACCTTATCAGTATGACTTCTCCAAAATTTGTAAACTGCTGCAGAAGCTCATCAATCAAAGCATCATCGAAAAAATTATTTTCTGGGACAGAACTTTTGATTGAGACCAATACTGTACCATCTGGTGGACCCTGAACTGCAATTACTTCTTTATAAATGTTTTGCCTCTCTTCAGCTTCAACTTCAAATATATCTATATCAATCAGGGCAACGACAGGCCTTAAGGCATAAAGGAAGATGGATGTGTTAGAAATGTTTAAGAAGGGGTGTATTTCAAATAAATTTCAAGCACCATTAGAAATACCAAGACTGTTTAAACCTATGGTCAGAGGTCTTCAGCTCGGCTCTTCCGTAGTGCAGCAAAGTGCCCGGAGTCCACGTGTAGAGGATTTTGCTTCCATCTTGAAAACTAGCATTGAGAAGATCTAGATCTTCAGCTGCAGTCAGAATAAAACACACACACACACACAAAGAAGCCACATGAGCATGACAGATCATGGGGAGCCAGGGGCGAGCTTCTCTATTTTACTGGGTTCAGTTGCCTGAGGCTAGGATGCTGCTACACCTGTACAGGGAAGTCTAAGTTAGAAGGGTGCTTTGGTTAAATTATCATTTTATGCTTTACTTAGTCAAAATTAAGGCTTTACTTCTGAGATTACTGAAAGACCTGTGACTACATAGTGTTTCATATGTAATTCACTAGACAAGCCGACAATATTTACAAGCCAGATTAGTTATCCAAATTAAAAACCTTCATCAGCCCTCCACTGAAATTCTCATAAAAATTTCATAAAAATGTTTCCTTGCTACTCTTTATGTGAAATTATGTCACTGAAAGAAAATAGACTAAAAAATTAAATTATTATAAGCAAATCTGAGAGTATTTTTTCAATTGTTCTTTATTTTATTTTTTCTATTCTAGAAAACCTGGATTGAAAAGAGCAGCCCTCCTCCCTTGTTATTTACATCATTCTCTTCTTCCTCATAAAATTTGCATGAGCTCATTTAAATAAGGAAGTCCCTGTCCCAACCTGATCTATCAAAAGGCCACTTCCTTCTTCTCCAGAGGACACGGTCTGTCCAGGCAGGGGTGCGGCACTTTTCACTGGTGTCATAGTCGTCCGAAAACAAGTCATACTTGTATGTCGGAGCAAAGGTTACTTTTCCTTCTAAAAATCCTCTAAAAATCTAAAACAAACATAATATAAAATCAGTTATTCAAGAAAAAAAAAGAAGGTTCTATTTTCATTCAGACAAGCCATTCATTAAATGTCTATTATATGCTGGAGATTCACACAAAATTTGTGTCCATCAGATGAACATTTTTTACTGAATGGAAAAAAAGTTTGAAAAAAAAAATAACCGAGGACTATTCATGCCACTTGTTTGACCTTTGATGAAACAAAGTGAAAAACCTGAAGAAGGGAATTCTACCAGACCTTTGAGCTATAACAGACATAGCTATAATGAATTTTAGAAATCCTATAGTCTGACATCTAATTCTCAAATGAGGAAGACCTAAGTCAGATGATCATGAAGGCACCATATCAAGTGGCCTCAATTACCTCTTACTAAAAAAAAAAAAAAAAAGATTTAACCTTCCAAAATTTTGTGGTTGTAAGTTCTAAAAAATAAGTGTTAGAAAGGCAGATGATATAAAAAACAAAAGAGTAAATAAAGCAGATTACCACAGGGTCTTAAAGCCAAAAACCAGTGGCTCTGAAGACTAAGATTCTAAATTCACTATTTTTGAAAAAGAAAGAACCAAAAATGTATACTCTTCCACTTGAAGGTGAATCTTACAGAGACTTTAATATACTTTTCCTCCTGGGAATTATTATAAGCCTTTTTTTTTCTTTTTAAAAAAATTTTTTAAGAAAAGGTAATTCTGTATATGTTAAACTAGAGACATGTATTTTAAGTATAAAGAGACTCCAAGGTGGGTGCCTGGGTGGCTCAGCTGGCTAAGCATCTGACTCTTGATTTTGGCTCAGGTCATGATCGCAGTGTTGTGAGATTGAGCCCTGCCATAATGCTCCATACTGGGTATGGAGCCTGCTTGGGATTTTCTCTCTCCTTTCCCTCTGTTCCCTGACCCCCCTCCCCTGCCCCAGCCTTCTCTCCCCATCTCAAAAAAAAAAAAAAAAAAAAAAAGAGAGAGAGAGAGAAAGAAAGAGAGAGACACTCCAAGAGATTCAAGAAAAGAAAAAAAGGAAAGCAGGTCTCATAACAAAAGATTCCCCTTCTCCTCAATGCAAGTATCTTCTTAAATATATATATACCTGACCAGTATTTTTTTGATTGATAAGCTGATCTCCTGCTATAAGAGAATCCCAATTTTGCTGTCTTATCAGCTCTTTAACTTCTTCATTAGGCAGATCAATGCGGTAGTTGAAATCACCACACCAAAATACGTAGTCATGGGAAAACAGCATCCTTCCCTGAAGGCAAGGAGAAGGGATTTTAGATTCTCAACAGTCCATCGGAAAAATGTTTTACAACTATTTCTTGGCCTCAGATATGCTCACCTTCCCTTGGCCAGGCCCTATGTATGTGACCCAAGACTAATAACACATGAAACTTCAATTTAGGTGAACACTGGTAATGTTCCTAGGAACTACTGTACGTTTTCAAAAACTGACAGAGAATTGGGGGGTCAATTAAAGTACACCTTTCAAAGCTTCATCTTCAAAGACGAGCAGTAAGAGCTTACCATCGGAAAACTCAACTTCCGTGCTATTTCTACAAAATCTTCGTTTCTTTCTTTGACTTGTGATTGCCCTGCAGCAAAGTGGCTACAGACGAAGCAGAGGCTGGTCGTATGGAACAGCATTCGTATCGCGACCGCTCCCTTATTTCCAGTGGCACCTCCCATTCCAGTCTTCACAGTATCAACCGCGACATCCCTTCAAACCAGAAGACTCTAAATCAAAGAGGGGAGCTACCAAGAGTTCTGTGCATGTCAGAAATTAGGAATGGCTATGACAGAAAGCTAAAACTACAGTTTGAGGACAGGGCTGTGCAAGAGTACGGTAAAAGTATTAGTGACTATCAAAAACACACTGAAAACCAAGATTCAGGAGTAAGTGTTTTCTCTGAAGCAAGGAACACGCCAGGTCTTTTCCTTGTCACGCGATGGTCCGAAGGAGCCTGGGGAGATGCTGTTTACTGACCTGATGAAAGGAGCATGCTGTGGCCTGATAAACACAAACAGGCAGACGCCCACCAACTGCTCCGAGGCCAGCAACACATACTTGTTGTCTCTGCTGATGGTCTTCTGCAGCTCCACGGCCCACAGCTTCTGGTTTGTTGTGCTAGCAGAAAATACGACAAAGGGAATCTTTTAAAAGACATTGACAACACAGCCTCTTTTTCAAGGCAATTGTCAATGACATCTTTCTATACCCCAATTTCATAAGACTACCAAACAGTCATGAAATCCACATTGACAGGGAAATCTTGCTGTAGGCTGGTTTTCTGCTGCTTTTAAAAAGAAAACCCTGGGGTGCCTGGGTGGCTCAGTGGGTTAAGCCTCTGCCTTTGGCTCAGGTCATGCTCTCAGGGTCCTGGGATCGAGCCTCGCATCGGGCTCTCTGCTCAGCGGGGAGCCTGCTTCCCCCTCTCTCTCTGCCTGCCTCTCTGCCTACTTGTGATCTCTCTCTCTGTCAAATAAATAAATAAAATCTTTAAAAAAAATTTTGGCCGAAAGAATACCATACTTCAAAGTGCAGAACTCCTTTACGGAGGAAACCTGAGCGTCCTGACTAAATGAGTGCTCACCATCTGAGTGAGCTCCAGTTACACTCTCGTACTCATTAGAACAGAGGAGTACGTGCTTCCACACACTCCGTCCCCTCTCTTATTTTTCTGTACTATAATGAATGTCTTTTTAAAACTTCCCATGGAAAATTTTAAACATGCACAAAAAAGAGAGAATCCTAAGAGAAAGCACCATAAACCTATTACCTAAGGTAGCTTCAACAGTTATCAACATTTTGCCAATCTTCTTCCATCTCCTCTCATTTATGCGTGTGTATGTATGTGTGAATATTTTAAACCAAATATAAAACAAATGCCATTCGCTCATATACTCATGTACTTTAGAATGCATCATCTAACACAATAGACAGTTTTATTTTTATATAATCACAATGCCCTTATCACACAATTCCTTAATACTAATACTCCGTTCACATTTTAATTTTCCTAATTATCTAAAAAATGTCTTCTCACAGTTTTGTTTTCTTTTTTAATTTATTTACTTGACAGAGAGATACAGAAAGCACAAGTAGGCAGAGGGAGAAGGAGAAGCAGGTTCCCCGCTGAGTAAGGAGTCTGATGCGGGGCTCAATCCCAGGACTCTGGGACTGTGACCCAAGCTGAAGGCAGACGCTTAACAACTGAGCCACCCAGGCGCCTCTCACAGTTGGTTTCTTTTTTTTTTTAAGATTTTTATTTATTTATTTGACAGAGAGACAGATATTTATTTATTTATTTATTTGACAAGTAGGCAGAGAAGCAGGCCGAGAGAGAGGAGGAAGCAGGCTCCCTGCTGAGCAGAGAGCCCAATGCAGGGCTCGATCCCAGAACCCTAAGCTGAAAGCAGAGGCTTTAACCCACCGAGCCACCCAGGCACCCCTACAGTTGGTTTCTTTAAAATAAGGTCCAGGGGGGCCCCTGGGTGGCTTAGTTGGTTAAGCAAATGACTCAGTTTTGGCTTGGGTCATGATCTCAGGATCCTGAGATCGAGCTCCACATCAGGCTCTGTGCTCAGTGTGGAGTCTGCTTGAGATTCCCTCCCCCGCCCTCTGCCCCTCCCCCTGCTCACTCACTCTCAAATCAATAAAATCCAAAAAAAACTAAAATAAAACAGGGTCCAAATAGGGTCCACACTGCATTTGCTTGTTACAGCTCTTGAATCTTTAATAGTCTCTCAACCCTCGCCACTCCATCCCCTTTCTAATGCTATTTTACTTTTTAAGAAGTTGAGCCATTTGTCAGTAAAATGTTCAACAGCCTGAATTTGACTGATGTGTCTTCACAGGATTTTGACTTGTCCCTCTAGCTCTCACATTTGCTTTAAACTGCTTAATGTAGAAGCTGTAGAAACCCATGCAAATTTATTTATTTGTTTTGGCAAAAATAATCTCATGGCTAGTGTGGTCCCCCTTGCATCAAAGCAGGAAGTACTGAAACTCTGTGCTGTTACAGCAGATCTGCTGTGCAGACTCTGACAATCTAATCAACTCTTCACAATGAAAAGGTCCCCATTAATCCCGCTAGAGTCTTCGCATCTGTTGGTCACTGCCATTACTTCATGGGGGGCCGCACGACGTTGATTCTATAACTGCAGAATTCCACAGGCACTGTCCTAAGTTAGAATTCTTCTCTAAAGAACTTTTCTCAACTATTCCATTAGTCTGAAACACAGTTCATACAAAGAAGGTAGCATAAATGCCTGGGTCTTTATAGATTTGTAGATTCATAAGCTTGAACCTCCAAAGCAACCCCCAAGAACCTCTAAAGGAGAGCAAAAAAGTGTGTTCTCATAGTGCCAGGCCACACACGATAAGCAGTAAGCCAGAACATGACCTCACGCCCATTTATCTAATCTAACACCGCCATACCACCTCCAAAACACAAACCCAGCACATGGATTCTCTTCTACTACCTATCATAATCCTACCACTACAACTTGGATTCTGAGAAGAGAATGACAGCTTTCATCTCTTTATCCAGCTCACTTCTCAGGCCCAGTGAACCCTACCTGATCGTTCCATTTAAACTGCACCCCGCCCAACTCCACACGCCTGAGCCCCTTTACCTGTCTTTATTTTCCATTCCATTTCTACCATGCTACATTCAAGCACACCTTGTCTTACTGCGATTTGCATTATTGTGCTTCCCAGCTATTGTGTTTTCTACAAATTGAAGGTCTGTGGCAACCCTGTGTCAAGCAGGCCCATCAGTGCCATTTTTCCAACAGCATTTGTTTACTTCCTGTCTCTGTCACACTTTGATAACTGTCACAAAATTTCGAACTTTTTAATTTTTATTGTATTTGTTATGGTGATCTGTGGTCAAAGATTAAGACTAGCGGAAAGCTCAGATGATGATGAGCATTTTTTAGCAAAGTATTTTTTAATTCAGGTGTGTTGGTTACACATAATGCCATTGCACTCTTAGAAGAGTTCAGTATAGCGTAAACTCAAATGCATCGGGAAGCCAAAAAATTCATTTGACTATGTTTACTGCGGTATTTGCTTTAGTGCAGGTTGAGAACTGAGCCTGCAATGTCACTTCAGCTAAGAAAAAAATTGCCTATTTTTATTCTGAAAAATCTTTAAAAAATGTCAGATTTTAAAATATTAGCAAAGGGGCACCTGGGTGGCACAGTTTGGTTAAGCGATGCCTCTCAGTCTTGGCCCAGGTCATGGTCTCAGGGTCGTGAGATGGAGCCCCACGTTTGGCTCCGTGCTCAGTGCAGAGTCTGTTTAAGATTCTCTTTCCGTTTCCCTCTGCCCCTCCCTGCCCCTCAAATAAATAAATAAATCTTACAAAAAAACCACAAAAAACCTTTATATATATTACCCCAATCTATCTTTGTAACAACTACTTAGTTATCTGCCTTCTATGTCCCTCAACTAGACAATTACCTCATTGACTTACCTTGCATTCACAATGTTTCCAGCATTCAACTCAACCATTTCTTCAAAACCAATTGCAAATATATCAGTTGGCTTACTTCTTTTATCTACAATTAAGCAACCAAAATGAACTTTTAAAAGATAGCCTTAATCAAAGGCACCCCCAAAAACCCAGCACAACTAAGATCACCAAACGTCATAAAATTCCATTTTTTGTGTTTTACTCTTAACCAAATTCTAATTATAGGCAAAAACAACGAATGGGACAAAATTACTTTAAATTTATCTTCTATTCAGGCCTCCTAAGTTTGCTTCTAAGACTGTTATTCTTAAAGATCCATAAGTCCTTCCAGAAATCATTTTGAAAGAATTCTTGCTAAAATCTGCACTATGGGCACCAGAGAAACAAGCCACTTCTCAAAGGCTGAAGTGAACAAAATTGGGGAAGTAAAGGGATTCTTCAGAAAAGGCACAAAGTGGCTGAGGAATCAGCTCAAATTAGAGATAACAGGAGGGATTTTTCACATTCAAATTTGAAAACTAGAGGCTTAACCTTTTTACTATTTCCTTGGTAGAAGAATCCAAGAAAATTAAGAGATCCAGGTGTTAAGATGTACCTCCTCTGTTTCAGCCATTAGTGCTCTCCCAACAGATAAGGAAGACAGAGAGAGCCAGAGCTACCTGAGATAAACAGTCCAGGGGTGCTTATACTGGGTGGCCCAAGTATTCAGAAATGAAGATAAGTAGCTAGAAAGGGCCTATAAATAGTATGGACTGGGAAAGGAAACAAATAAAACTCTTTATTGACTGCTATTATGTGCAAGGACTATACATGCCTCAGATTATTTTTGTCCTTTAGTTGCAGACAAGATCCCGAGGCCGTGGAGCACTTAAGCAACTTGCCCCCAAATTTACATAAACTGCGGTGCAGCACAAAGATGTCAGAACCAAATCGCCAGAATTTAAATTCTGGTTTTGCCACTAGTAACCAGGCCCTTGGGCAGGTAGCCTGCCCTGCTGTGTCTTGGTTTCTTCATCTGTGAAATTAGAATAATAATAGTGTCTATGCAGTAGGTCTGTTACGGGGAATAAATGACTAGATGTACAGTACTTACAGAATTGTGGTGTTAGCTGTTATTTTATTATTATGACGGCAACTACAATGTCAAATTAGGTTCAGTGTAAGTGAAAAGGACATTTTAATAAACACCTGGGGGAAAAAAACCTCAGGGTTTGAGATGTAACTGATTGCAGATAACTACAAACAGGAAAACCTGTATCTCACATTTCTTCCTATGCACCTCGCCTTATACATATTACTTGTTGGCCGTGTACCATTTGAAAAAGGAATTCGAAGTGACTTTTTAAAAAAGAAGGCAGTCTCAAATTCACAATTCTAATCAAAAATCTAAAAAGCATCCTCAGCTCAGTGTTTGGTTTGGGCTATTAATGACAACCAAGTTTTTCCAAGGATAAATCAGTACTGTTAAGTTATAAAGTGCCAACAAATGTCACAACCAGTTTTGGAAGATTTTTCATAATCGACCCCAAATACTTACCTTAGTAACTCAACGGCTAACTAGACTTGAAAAAATGGAGCATACTAGGCTTAAAAAATCATCAATTACAAATAAGCTTGCTTTGTGTCAGTCTAAAAGAATAAGAACCAGTTTTTCTTATATGTGTGGTTACCCTTAAAGGTTTGGCCTTCATACTTAAAAATCCAAGTTTCTTTTATAGAGTAACACATATTATGATGCTTTACGTTTGTTTTAGAGATTAATGAATCACAGTCAGGATGTAGTAAGTGAATCCATATTATAAAAAGCGGACCTTGAAACTCCTGGATGCCAGCTAACTTGGGTGCATCAAGAAGCCAGTCGGTGAGCGTCTGATTCTTAAAAGCTATGCTTCGAAACTGCTTCCCACCATTCACATTCCAGGTTCCAACACATACTCGGATCTTCTTAGGCTTTGAATACTTGTAGAAATTCTCACACATGCTCTTGAGTACTTTGGAAGATGCTAATCAAAAAGAAAACATAACAGAATCTTAGCTGCATTAAACCACTTTTAGAAATTGATTTTTATATCTGAGAAATGATGGGAAGTACAATTATCATCATAAGTAAGCACGAACAAGCATAAGACACATGCACAGCCCAGCACAATGCCCGTAACCGACATGATTTTTTTAAAAATTTGACATTTACTACAATAGTCACAGTGAAAATGCTATGACAGGATTATTGCAACAATGTAAAACATGCAGAACAGTTCGGTTTCAATGAAGTAGTAGATGGTTTTACAGTGTACGGAACTAGAGACTCTACCATTTTTAGGAATATAGCCATTGATTTTCATATATCTTTCATTTAAAGGCTGGTAAAAATATAAATCTTATTTCTTATTTCCAAACAAAAACATCTAAGAACATTTACATTTAAGATTCTAGCTACTGTCAGGTGGCTTGATGAAAAATGGCTCCCCGACAAAAACACAAATTATGTATACTAATGAGACTTCAGAGATTGAAGTCACTACAAAATTCTTCCCATCTCACTGGGAGTAGTAGCCAAAGTCCTTAACAATGGCCTACAATGCCTTAAACAACCTGCATTGTCATCTTGCCCTCATTGGCTACCTCTTCCCTATTGGCTCACTGCTCAGCCACTGACTCCCTGCTGTTTCAGGAAGAGGCCAGCCTGCTCCTACCTCAAGGCCTCTGCACTTGACTGTTTCGACTGCCTGCAACATTCTTCCCTTACCTCCTTCCGGTCTTTAAGTTCCAGTGAGGCTTTTCCTGACCATCTTATTAGAATTTGCATTCTGTCCCGAACCTTCCATATCGCTTCCTTGTTTTATTTCTCTCTATAGCATTAATCACCATTTATAAACTGAGTTTTATTTATTTATACTGTAACTATCTGTCTCCCTTCTCAAGAGTGGAAGTTCCATGAGGGCAGAAAAGTCAATCTGTTTTGTTTACTGGAGTATCTCTAGTCACTAGAAGAGTGCCATAGAAAGTGCTCAGTAAATCACTGCTAAATGAGTGTTCAATACATTTGGATTCTCAATTTCTTTCCTGCATATTTTTTGACTACCATCTCTCTTCCTTCTAAATCACACTTCAGTTTGATCATATTAAATCCTCGGCACTTAAAGTAGCTAGAGCCTTAAGAGACCTCAATCTAAAAACAGAGAATGAACACTTAATTGGCAATTGGTAAGAGGAAAAGGAAATCACAATGATTCTCACCTTTTACCACATGATTTTATTTTATTTTTATTATTTTATTATTATGTTATGATACTAAGATATAGCAGACTCCTGAGAGGATGACAGTGAAAAAGGCAAGTAACATCTTAGTATTATAATGAAAACAGTTTGACCAGTGACTCTCCCGAGGGAGCTGCTATAGATATAAGCCCACCCCCACTGTTCCCAGGGACAGATGTGCAGATTTCTAGCCCTTTTGCTATTTGATCTGCTTACTTGTACAAGGTGTTGGGTGGTAATGGAAGCAGAGGATTTGTTCCGGTCTTTGGTGTGGTTCACTGAAAGCTGGCCCTACCTAGAGAATCATTCTCTATGCCATGGTCTTTATCACTGCCATTGTTGTTATTATTATGAAGACTGCCTCTGTGACCCATTCTATATCAAAACACAAGTTCTGTAATGATTTAGCAGCTTAAGATACTTAGCAAGACAAATAATGAATTGTGTGAAAACATGTTGCCATGTTGTGTGAACTAATAAAGTCAAATCAGTTTATACATGGAATAAAACATTTTAAAAATTTTCTAGTTTATTCTTAACTGGTTGGCACTTTAATGTGCAGAAAGAAATGAGTTTGTGTTCAAACAGATGTCCATCCCTAAATGCCATATTTCAGAAAATGGATTTCATTACATAACTCAAAGCTATATTCAAGTGCTCTCTTCTTCCATTCTTCTCACAAAAATAACCAATAGTTTCTCAAAACTTTCTGAACAGTAACTAAGCAAAACAAATTTTAAGTGGTACCAAATCTTAAGGGAAGAAAAGATGTCTTTTTCTGCTAAATTTCTGGCAAGGGTTTTAGCTCTTTTTTGTTCCTTCTGCCACAGATTCATGTTTAAGGACAAGTTCATAAACCTTGTCCAGAAAAGGCAGGCATGAGATTGATAGGAACAGGAAACGGTCCTAATCATTTAATTCCTCTAACTTTGTTAGCAATCTTCATGCTTTTTAAGAGAATTTAGATCACATTTTAGTGCAGGTCTTCTGGTTACAGAAAATATTTCCTCCATAGTATGAGAAAATAAGCCTATGCTTTTTTCAATTATATATGAGAAATGCTGCAAAGTAGTCATCAATATCACAGACAGTATTCTGAAATTAACCCAAAATTAACCCAAAATAGTCTCGTCTGGGTTTTTCCCATTAGCTTATTAAGAGTACAAGGTAGAGCACAATGTTTGTTCAATGAAATCTAAAAATGAAATTAAAACTAGATGAGCTACATTTAATTAGATTTAAGCATTTGCTATAGGAAGACAGACATATTTCCTTCTAAACGAGGTACTTGGTTTTCTCGACCTTGAAATTTTTTTTCTCAGATTAAAACAAGATATCAATTTATCCTGTTAGAATCTGAGGGCAAAATAAGAGAAAATTCCCATTTATATGGCTTTATTTATTTACAGTATCAACTTCAGAAAAATAAAGAAAAATTTGCTTTTATTTACAGATTGGTTTTCTATACTGTACCTGACTGTAATGTCTGTTCAGAAACTATGGATGCATCAAGAAGAAAACAAAGAATCATTAGTAAAACAACAAGTTACATTAAAATCTAGAGTGTTACGACAATACATTCTAAGATGGCCTCACTTTTTTCTTTTAATTCGATTTGATGACTTTATTTTTTCTGATGGCTACAGGACACCAAAGATAAGAAGATTAAAAAAAAAAGTGACAATATCTGAGGCAAACCCTTAGCATCTAAGAAAAATCCTACAGTGACTCAGTAATGTCCAGAGTTTCATGATCAGGAGGTTCTTGGCCTGCTTTTCAGACTGCTCCCGTGTGTGTGGCTGTGTGTGTGTGCACGCGCACACGGGGAGATTGTGGGTCTGAAAACCTAAGGAGCTAGAGGATATTAAACACATGAAAGATATTGCCCTAATATATACCTTTTAGTATTCTTTCTCAGACTCAGCTGCTAAGTACAACCAGTTCAGTTATAACAAAACATATACATTCCAAAAAAAAATCAGCATGCAGTGCGGAACTGTACAAATTCCCATAGCCACAGAGCTTAGGGGGAAAATGGGCTTAGGGCACAACATTCAAAACCTTCAACAGTGAGTGACATGCCAAAAAAGATGAGAACCTAATAAAAATAGTAGTATAGTTTTACATCATTAAATAGCTTGAAAGGTATGAACTCCTTAAATATGGCATTTCATGTTGAAAATGGCCTTTAGTTTGCTTGTCAAAGTGGGGGACAGGAGGGTTGCAGCTTGTGAGTAAGGTGACCCTTGAGCACACGGGTCTGAACTGCACTGGTCCACTCAACATGTGAATTTTTTTCATTAAATACAGTACCATAAACGTAAGTTCTCTTCCTTGTGATTTTCTTAATATTTTCTTTTTCCCAGCTCACTTTATTGTAAGAATACAATATGTGATACATATAACATACAAAATATGTGTTAGTCAACTGCTTATGTTATCAGTAAGGCTTACAGTCCACAGTAGGTTATTAGTAGTAGTAAGTTTTTGAGGAATCAAATGTCATACATGGATTGGCAACTCTAGGGGGTGGGCACCCCAAGCCCCGTGTTGTTCAAGGGTCAACTGCAATTGTGAATGACTGAAGAAGGGTTCTCTGAAATTAGGATGGCAATCAGTAACACCAAATGTGAATGGATATGTCTCATAACACACCTGGGGAACTGAGGTAGAGAGAGGTTTGAAGTACATGCATAAGCGTATGTTTTGTGTATTTCTTTCTACCTGTCTATGTTCTGCTGGGTGAAACCATGCATAAACAATGGAGAACAGACATTATGCCCAAAATGTTCCCTCATAGAGCATCCGTGTTGGAACAAATTCCCATTCTCAGAACACGCATTATCACAGAACTGACTGTACATCTATTTAGGCTTATTCGACACACAGGAAAATGTGCAGGGAAATTAAAAAAAGTGATGATCAAGTTTGGGTTCTTAGCTTCCTCACTTATTTCCTTCAACTGACTTTCAACAGTTGCTTAGTAATGCCTCCATATCAAAGTAGGCACAGAGGGAAAGAAGTGGTAAGATGCAAATCAGCCAAGTCTCCACCGCTGGGAGCCAGGAAGAAAGCCTAAAGTTAAAAGCAGTAGCTAAGATCGGACTCTTTTTTTAGAGCTTTAGTAGGGTCTCAGTTCCCCAGCCTAGTTAACACATCTCCAAGGGGCTAACGGTAATCAACTACCCCCAGTGCCACACAGAATTCTGAAAGAATCCATGATGACCTATTTGACCAAGTAATTATCCAAAAGTGCATTATTTGATGAGGAACAATTTCTCTTACATGCACAGGAAAAACTGAAAGGTTTGGTGTGGGGATAACAGAAGAAGTAAAAATGTTCAGAGTGTTTAAAAGTTAAGATGAAAAAAACCATGGAATTAAGGAAGTTAATTCATTAATTTCTATAATGAATATTGGGTTTGCCCATGATATTAAATACATACTCAATGACATGAGCTCGAATTCTTTTGATTTTAATAAGACTCAGTGAAAGATAAAAAGCCACCCTGAAAACCATATATTTATGTCAAATATTAGTGTCTAATAATAAGCAATATTTTAAATTATTATGATTTAATGCTTGTTCAAATAATAGTAAGACCAAGTTATAGAAATCTGGGGTTAGTAACTAGCAAAATAACCAATATAGGTCCTTTTTTTCTCAACAAATCATTTGTTTTCTAGATAATTAGGCTATTGAATATTCTATTAAAGGTAGTAGCTGAATATTCTATGAAATCCTGCCTTATACAAAGTTAGCAATACTTAAACCATTTACCCCCTCAATCAGATCTATAAAAGAAAACATGCATGAGCCTCATTTCAGAGCTCAGTAATACTACCGATGATAAAAACATTCCAAAAGAGATCAGCCTCTTTAAAGAATGCAATTTTTAAAAACTACATTGACAGAAATTTCTCCCAAACTATTGTAGTCAACTCAATCTAAAAAATATTTATGTAAATAAATTTACATTTATTTCTTGGACTTCTGAGGGATATAAATAACATAAAGTAATCAAAACATAAAGTAAGTATGCATACCACGCAAACTTCCTGTAGTTAAAAGTGCTCGAGCTTTGTCAGCTAAATCACTATTAAGAGTATTTCCCAGCAGTAAAACATCTATGGCCTCTTGCTTGGAGCTGTCAAAGAAGTTATTCTGAATCGTTCTAGTAACAGAACGAGCACCATCTTTTAACTTTCCAGCCTGTTGGGAAAAAAATAGCATGGATTTTTGTTCCAAAAAGTGTTATTTGTACTCAGTAGGCACTTTGAAACTTTAAACCAGTTTTATATGACTTTACTGCAATAGAAAGGGCCTAATCATTCCATTTTGAATATCAAATCATCATAATAAAATGGCTCAACGTGTCATTGTTTTTCTTCCTTTTGGATAACAGCTCTCCACAAAAAGAAAAATCTCAATACCACAACCTCACCCATTAATGCTATGGAGAGCTGTAAATGCTTAAAATTGTTTACTATAAAGGAAATAAAGAGAAGTGTACTTATTTAAAACAAGAAAATTAAGTCTTACCCTGTAACTTCTAGAACTGGGGATGGGGTGGGGGTGAAGGAGATCAAGAATATGGAGCACTGAACTGAGAAAGACTTCAAAGTATGTTAACAGTAGAAAAATAAAATTGGAATTGCTCCTAAATAACTTTAATATTAGTCAAAACTAAGACTGAACCTAAGAATGAAGGACTGGTCTAAAAAGAAATTTATAATTCCAGTTCATAAATATTAAATGCAAACTACAGTTTGTCATTTTATTGGTCTTAGGTCATTTTACTGCCTATGTAAATATAAATAATAAAAATGATAAACTGAGGCCAATTCCTATAGTGGAAGAGCTGATTCTAACTTCTTTTTTGAGTACAGCTGAGACACAATGTTACATTAGTGTCAGGTGTACGCACAGTAATTAGGTAACTCTCTATGTTACACTAGGCACACTGCCAATGTAGCTACCATCTGTCACCATGAAACGTTATGGCAATACCGTGGACTGTATTCCCTATGCTGTGCCTTTCATTGCTGTGATGTATTCATTCCATAACTGGAAGCCTGTATTTCCTGATTATAACTTTTAATGAACACATATTTTACTTAAGCATGTTAGTTACCATAAAGATTTCTTTTGATCTTAGGGATTTTGATGTCTTAAAAAACAAAACAAACAAACAAAAAAACCCCCAAACTCTTGCTTTTTAGAAAAACACTTCAGTTTGTAATATGTAATTTTCATTCCTTATAGAAATATCAGTAATTTAAGAATTAAAACATTATTTCCTTCCACATGGCAACACATATAAATGACATTATTTGAAAAGACACTCACCATTCATATTATCAGGCAATTAATCAAAAGGAACCCAGAGAAAGGAAAAGAAAGAGCAGTTCAGATGTTAGAGTTTAGTTTCATTCAGACGAGTATACTTAATATGTGAAATTTCATTTCTATTATGTTAGAGACAAAAGACCACTGAAAATATATGTAACCTGTGTATATATATTGTCACAGTTACTGCAGAAACAAAAAGGCAGAAGAACATAAATATTTTAAGCAACGGTTGTAGAGAATTAAGTTTTAGCAGTAAGAATGATATTATCTATTTTAAAAGAGTAATAAAGGAGGTTTAACAATTTCAGGTTTTCAAAAATAGGGCCCATTTAAGAAGTAAATACCTGTAAATGTCAACAAAAAATCAATCCTGTGAATTGAACAAAAGCAGCTTTGCAGGTAAGGCCGATACCTCTGAACAGAGAGAGGCATGGCATTTTATGAGACATAGAAGAGGGAGAAGACTTAGGAATTAAAAGAAGACGATGAATGGCCTTCAAAGAATTCCAGGGGCTGTACTGAGGGGGCTGTAGAACTATAAAAATGGTAAATGTCCTTATTTCTATACTTGAGGTAATTTGAAGAACTGTAGAAATTTAAAATGTTAATAAAGTCCAACTGAGAAGAGGAGGCTTAAAAGGCAGTGTTTAAGCATATAAATAAGTGCCAAATACTAGAGAAGAAGATGGTCTGTAGATAAGGCTAGCAACATAAAGCAATCATGAGGCAAAGAATTATAAGTAAGCCCATCTCTCACACTTCTTTTGTACATTTTGATAGCCTCCTTTTCAAGGTAAGATAAATAAAAGAACAGAAACTTAATAATCAAGCCCTAAAGGTGTTGGGCTCATAGGAAGTACTGCATAAATTGTCCAGTGATTTGGTCATCCATCCACCATTTGTCACAATTTTATTAAACAGTAGGCCCTATAAGTGCTGGGAACATAAGGCCAAATGTGACAGGATCCTTCATTAGGATGACTACGGTTTAAAAAAATATCTTTATAATCAAAATAAGCAACATAATAAGTAAAACAGGTAGGTGAGGAAAAATCATGAAAAAAATGTAAGCAATACATACATAGGCCTACTGGATTATATCACTGAACAACTAAATATGTCATATTAATACCCCCCAAACCTAGGGAAATAACTCTCTTCCATCCAACCACTAGTATCTGCTACAAAAGGAAGTGTTAAAGAGGACATAACGGCATAATAAAACAGAATTCTGAAACAGATACCTAAAAAAACATTCATTCATTCATTCATTCATTCCTTTAGTCATTCATTCATTCATTCCTTTAGTCATTCATTTATAAATGAGAGCAAGGGGAGGAGAGGGGAAGGGTGGAGGCAGAGAACCCCAAGCAGGCTCCCCATTGAGAGTGAAGCCTGCAAGGGGGATGGTGGTACTCAATCTCAGGACCCATGAGATTATGACCTGAGCTGAAACCAAGAGTCAGTTACTTAACTGACTGAGATACCCCGATGTCCCCCAGCTATTAATTTAAAAAGAGATGATTTAAAAGCTTATTAAAAGGAAAATGAGGATCTTTTGTAACATTATGATAAATCTAGATCTACCTTAGCCTTTCCTTCAAGAGCTCCGGTCCCTGCATATATCTTACTGATTGAATCGCCATTCACAGACCACATCGACCTAAAAACTTCTTGAAAGCGAGTCACCAACTGAGGCTTTTCAGCTAAGCCAAGAGCTTCCAGCTGTTTTGCTAGCATCTAAAAGGGCAAAAAAGAAACCTTTATGTTGATACATTGTAATGTGACTTTTTAAGAACTACAAGAATAAAAAATTCACAGTTTATAGGATTATGTGGGACTGGATTCTGAAAACTTACCGGTTTACTAGGTTGTGTTCTATCCCACCCTTTCAATTTTTATTTTTTTTAAAGATTTTGTTTATTTATTTGACAGAGATCACAAGTAGGCAGAAGGCAGGCAGAGAGAGAGGGGGAAGCAGGCTCTCTGCTGAGCAGGGAGCCCGAAGCAGGGCTCGATCCCAGGACCCTGGGATCATGACCTGAGCCGAAGGCAGAGGCTTTAACCCACTGAGCCACCCAGGCGCCCCTCAATTTTTAAAGTAAATACCTCAACAGTGAAGCTTATAAGTACCTTAATGTGCCCATGTAGCAATATCCTTTCTGGTTAAATGGTAAAATTAACCTTATTAAAATGTCTCTATAAATCAAACTGGTGTAAAACTAAAAGAACTAATTATTCAACAGCATGCAATAGAGCACAGAAAAATATCTGCGTAGGTTATTTAAATAGATGTAGAAACTACTAATTTTCTCTAATTTTTGGATTGGGTTCTACACATTTGGGTGATTCAAATCAGGAGATCATGAAAAAGTCGAGTTGTTCTTGAACTATCACAAAAATAAATAAATTAGTCTTATTTCTGAATAAAATCATGACAGTTTAATGTATAAGACCTATATTGGTAATGGCTACAAGGGGATCTGGCGGGAATACATCGTGCAAGAATGCAAGGTCTTCAGGCCACCACAATTCCTTCATCATAGGTAACAATAAATGTGTTTAGAAGTCATTGGTCTTTGGAACTTTGGCCTTTAAATCTGTCAGTCAAAGCAATGCATAATCTTTACTCAGTCCATTTGTCTTATTTGGAATCCAATCGTGTTTTATGCCTTGCATTTTTACTTAACTCCCTCCCGTTTATGTTTCCTTTTATCTGTGAGTATCGTGATTATCCATACTTACAGAGGTCAAAAACTAAAATAATATTTTAAAAAACACTAAACTAGGTTCATTTGATTACCTATGGACTTATACCAGAGCTGTTCTTCGTTAGCATGAAGAATAAAACAAAATTAGGCTCCAGCACCATTTCTATCATTTATAGCTCCCTCCCTTCAAGGAATTTGGGAAAACTAGTCTTCGCTAGTTTGGCTAGCCTACTAGCCAAAGTTTGGCTCTGCCTACTCTAGCAGTAAATTTTGTAACCAGTCAACCAATTGCTATATACGAGGGAGTACTCTCTCACCTAGTTACCAACAGTGGATAGTCAGCTAAGTCAGATTCTGAGAACTAATACTTGTTACACTTTTAATGAAGACTTTCAAGTATTTCAGTAAGTTTACTCTCAAAATCTAAATAAACATATTGAGCCACTTAAAAACGCAACTCAAAACAAACCCAAGCCATGTGATAAATGCCATTCAAACGACCAGACCCCTGCTTTTGCTTTTCTCGTCTCTGTCATATTTTCTACATAAATTATAATAAGACTCAATAACAGAGTGCTTAATAAAAAGGCACAACAGTAAAATTTATTTAGCTACTGTGAAGAATACATTTCTGTAGCAGAGAAATCTACATACTGTGCTTTCATTTTTGAAACAGAAAGAACCTCAGTTGCAAAGTAACTAATTAACCTATGTCCTGGCCAAATTTAAGATCATTAACTGGAAGAAATAAGAACATGTTATTTCCTATTCTTTTCTTTTTTTTTTTTTTTTAAGGTTTTATTTGTTCACTTAACAGAAAGGGAGAGTACAAGCAGGGAGAGCAGCAGGCAGAGTGGGAAGGAGAAGCAAGCTCTCCGCCCAGCCAGGAGCCAGATATGGGACTTGATCCCAGGACCCTGGGATCATGACCTGAGCTGAAGGCAGCCGCCCAACGAACTGAGCCACCCAAGCGTCCCCTTATTCTTGTTTTTATAGTATTTGAGAGCTATGCTAAGTTCCTATGTAACTAAATGAAGACCCACCACAGCCTTATAACCCGTACAGTTGTATAACAGGAAAGACTTAGAAAGCTCAGCATTGCTAGTGTGTCATATAGTTGAGACTATGTCTATATTAGACTGAATTTACAGATAGGTAGTAAAGTAAAAAAAACTTAAAACAAAGACTTTGTTACAGAAGCTGAATCTAATTCATTCTCATCCTCCCTAACAACTGCATTTTCATCGATCTTGGTTTTTGTAACTACTGATTTGAAAACACCGTATAAATTGCACTGGGTTACAGACTGTCAAAAATATAACCCTTTATATGTGAAAAAGGATCCTCCCCAATTCTGAAGAAACTACACAAAGAACAAAGGCCAATATATATACATTGTGTGTGTGTGTGTGACATATATGTGTGTATATATATATATATTTTTTTTTTCTTCCAGAAGGCAAAATAAGCAATTGTTGGAATAGTATAAATAGCAGTTTTTAAATGGAAAGTTAAGGAACAATACAGGGAAACATCAGCTATCTAAAGAGAATATTTGAAACAGGTAAAGGGAACATTTAAAAGGAATTTTGAGGGAGGAAAAACCCATAAGAGAAGAACCTTTAATGAAGCACAATTTCATTTTATGAAAAGTAATGAGAAACATAAATATTACAAAAACATTAAAAGTGGCATTTGATACAAGTCACATACATACATTTCCACTTATTATTATTATTTGTTTACCTCTAAGCCAAGGAACGCCTGCACACTATTTGTTCTATCAAGACAATCCAAGCAGTTTGTTCGAACTGTGCCACTCTGGCATCTGCAACAAATTCAGTAAAGTTTAACAGATAGCTTGAAACACAAATAATAAAGCTAAAACAAAATGAGAACAATCAAGGTGATTAAAATATAGCATCCACTTTTTACCCCCAACTTTTTATTACTACAATTTTCAAACACACACGCGCGCGCGCGCACACACACACACACACACACACACAGAAGAATTTACAGCAAACATCCATGTGCCCACCATCTGGATTCTACAACTGCTAACATTCTGTCGTATACTCCTTATCGTGTATCTACTTATCTACACCCACTTATTTTTAATCGGGCCAGTAGTTGGGAGCTAAATACACATTCCAATTTATGACCCCATAGCCCTTTGCACATAAAAGATAATCAAATATTTATGGAAGAAGTCTTAGGTTTTTAACCTAAGATGTTATCTCTACTGACCTATATGAATTTCTACGGCATTGATACTAAATATTGCACAAATTGATAAAGCTAAAAGTTTGAGCTTTGTTCACTGAAGTCTACCTCATCCCATACTCTGACCTTAATTTTTTCAGTACATACTCTCCTCCTCTACTTCATAATCAAAAACTGAAGATTTAAATTATACTAAAGCAGATAAACTATGTTTTTACTTCTATTTGCAGTTAATAGTCCTTAGTGAGGCCAAGATATATTAAAATATTAGTTTTAAGAGAGAAGTCACAGATAACAGCATGAGGTTTGGAGACAGATAAATCGTAGCTCTAACACTTCTTAGCTATGTGATTTGGGGACAAATTATAGTCTATGCCTCAATCTCCTCAAATGTTAATGGGGATATTAACTGAACTGATCCCTTCAGCTCTTGTTACGGTACATGTAAAGACTACATATACTGCCTGGCTCAAAATATGTGCCCAATAAGATAAGCTCTTGTTGGGACGCCTGGGTGGCTCAGTTGGTTAAGCAGCTGCCTTCGGCTTGGGTCATGATCCCAGCGTCCTGGGATCGAGTCCCACATCGGGCTCCTTGCTCAGCAGTGAGCCTGCTTCTCCCTCTGCCTCTGCCTGCCACTCTGTCTGCCTGTGCTCGCACTCCTGCGCTCTCTCTCTGACAAATAAATAAATAAAATCTTTAAAAAAAAAAAAAAGATAAGCTCTTGTTACTACTACTTGTTCAGTTCTAAAGAAAGAAAAACAAGCCTAAAATCAAGTATAATAAAGATATTATATTTTATGAGGAACTTTGGTGTAAAAAAAGGAAATTTAAGAACTCAATGTTAAGAATAATTTTTACAGTATGGCAAAGTCCCAACTCAAAGAGAAGAGAAACAGAGAAGTCAAACCTTTGAACTTCACTTCCATTGAAATAAAAAAATCCATAATCTACAAACTTTTGTACTTGAGGTTTAAGAACACTATGCAATTTTTCTGCCTTTCCTCCTTTAACCATTTGATGATAGTCAAAATTCACCATCTGGATATCAGCAGCATGTTCAGAAGCTTTCAAATGACTCTGAAAGTAAAAAGGCAAATACTCATCTAAATGTTAACTAAATACGACCTTATCAAGTAATGTTAAAATGGAACCTTACATTTTAAATTTAAACCTCAGCACGGTCCCTTGAAATCTCACTGATCTCACACAAAGCTTGCATTGATGCTGGCAGTAAAATGGAAAATTACTTTCTGATATCCAGTAACATCTTTTTTGTAAAACCTCACATATGGTCCCCGAGAGATTAGGTGACATAATTAACATCAGAGAAGTTAAATAATATTCTCATCTGATTTAGAAAATTAAACCACCAGCACTTCATTTTTTTATAAATTTAATATCTGTATCTGTTATAGAATCTCAAAATAAAGTAACTGATTCAAGACAAAACCTGTTAAAGACTAGAAAATTCATTTTTTAATACTTTCATTCAAATGTTTTAAAAGTCATTCTCCAAAGTATAATCTGTTTAACAGTATTTATTTCACAAGCTTAAAAACAAAATAGTCAAATAATTAAGTTACTTCCAGACTTCATGAGACTAAACTTCAGAAAATGTTCTCTTAACCATTTTGTTTTATTTGACCTTACAATCTTATGGAACACCATCATTTATGTTAATTATCGATTCAATGAGTGTTTATGAGGAATATTTTTCTTTAGAAGTTGAATATATCTTTGGGTTCTTTTTTACTTGAAATTCTCAAGCTTTCTCTCATCAATACAAGAAGGTACAGCCTTGCGTGTATACAAATGAATTAATCACCATTTCATAGGTTTAAAAACAATAACTGTGGTTTCTAGGAAATAGGCAAGACGATGAACAGATGAAAGAGGAACTGCCTGGTATCTTTTTACCAGTGACAAGTGAACATTTTTTAGAGAGGAGGATATTCTTCTGCTTCTCCACAGCCTAAATAAGTACATTTCAGAAAACAGCATCAATTGCTTTGAAAGCTTTCCATAATCCCAATTTCAGCAACATTATGTAAAACTGGTTCTTAGTAGCCCAGAGTTAATGGTTCCAACAAGTACCCAACCTTTTTCTAGGAAGTAATTTCATTATCGTATCATATTATTTTTTAATATCTTCTACACGTCCATGGGCCAGAACAGAAGAAAAAATGATCATGCCTACCTGGAAAGCCTTACTTAGCATATGTTCACCTTCCTTAGATCCAAGCAAATTTACTATTATTTGTTTACCATATAAATTCTTAAGTGTTCTAAAATGCCTATTAGAGAAAAAAAAGGAAATAAACGTATGTCAAGTGATAAGTTAATTTTTTTTTAACAAACAGAAATCCATTAAATAGAACCAATAAGACTGTTTCCTAAATTTCTAGAATTGGCAAAACCGGATACAAATTCATTGACCAATTCATTCCTTTCAAAATTCTGAATTTATGAAAATTCAGTTAATGCCCACTTCCTCTGACCCATCAATGCTGAGACTCCCACCTGTGCTGGAGCTGCTGGACCCACCCAGCCCCTCTCCGATCTGTGAGGCTGGTGCCACATAAGCACAGAGAACACGAGCCATCCAGCTTGGGATGGCAGCTATGGCAGAGGGCTGCACCTCATATGTGAGGACATCACATATTCATTCCGTGGGTATCCAGACCCTCCTTAACAGTTCTAATCTTATGAAAAACAGGCCACCCGCCCCTCCCCTCCAGGAACCCTCCGCTTGTTTCCTAGAGTTAAGAGTCTCTTATGGTTTGCCTCCTTCTCTGTTTTCATCTTATTTTATTTTTCCTTCTCTTCCCCAATGTTCATTGGTTTTGTTTCTTAGATTCCACATATGAGTGAAATCATATGGTATTTGTCTCTCTCAGACTGACTTATTTTGCTTAGCATAATACACTCTAGTTCTATCAACATCATTGCAAATGGCAAGGTTCATTGTTCTTGATGGCTGAGTAAGA
Source organism: Taxidea taxus jeffersonii (assembly GCA_003697995.1). Lineage (NCBI taxonomy): Eukaryota > Metazoa > Chordata > Mammalia > Carnivora > Mustelidae > Taxidea > Taxidea taxus. The sequence goes on from RCUC01137946.1 coordinate 29,457, forward strand.
GCCTGCTGTATATATACCACCTTTTTTTGCCCATTCATCAGTCGATGGCATCTGGGCTCTTTCCATAGTTTGGCTATTGTGGACGTTGCTGCTATAAACATTGGGGTGCATGTGCCCCTTCGAGTCATTATGTTTGTATCCTTTGGATAAATAACTAGTAGTCAATTGCTGGGTCATAAGGTAGTTCTATTTTTAACTTTCTGAGGAACCTCTATACTGTTTTCCAGAGTGGCTGTCCCAGTTTGCATTCCCACCAACAGTGTAAGCGGGTTCCCCTTTCTCTGCATCCCCACCAATACCTGTTGTCTCCTGACTTGTTAATTTTTGCCATTCTGACTGGTGTGAGTGGTATCTTATTGTGGTTTTGATTTGTATTTCTCCAATACCAAGTGATGTTGAGCATTTTTTTTATGTGTCTGTTGGACCTCTGTATGTCTTCTTTGGAGGAATGTCTGTTCATGTCTTCTGTCCATCTCTTAACTGGATTTTTTGTTTTTGGAGTGTTGGGTTTGGTAAGTTCTTTACAGATTTTAGACACTAGCCCATTATCTGATAAATCATTTACAAATATCTTCTCCCATTCCGTAGGTTGCCATTTAGTTTTGTTGACTATTTCCTTTGCTATGCAAAAGCTTTTTTCCTAATGAAGTCCCAACAAAGCTCATTCCCACTTCTGTTTCCCTTTTGGTGGCATGTCTAGCAAGAAACTGCTGTGCACTAAGTCTTTGAAATCTAGTGTGCATTTAACACTTACAGTACATCTCAATTTGGACTAACCATATTTCAAGTACTCAGTAGCCACATGTGGCTAGCGGTTACCCTATTAGCATATATTCAAAGACGTGGTTTTGAGGCCAAGAGACCAAGACCCACAAGCTAGTGCCACCAACCCCAGAAGTCATAATACTGGGTATCACTTTCTTCTGGTTAAATTAGGAGTCAGAAGAAATTTTACTTAGAGCCAAAATAAGCTGAAATGAATCAGTAAAATATAAAAACTAGTTTTGTTGCTTAACAATATCAAAACTTATAGCATTATATAAAAATAATTAGTCTTACCTATCAAAAGCAGGGGCATTGGCTTCAAATCCCCTTGACATACGAACACGATGAGATCCCACCTACAAGAGAAACACATTTAATCATATCAAAAGCCAACATGTAGACAATACATAGTGATTCATTTGTTGAACAAAAAAACAGTACATTGAATAATTGATTTTCACTCATATTATTGTTTTTAAAAAAGCCAAGTTCAACTTTCCCTTTATTTTTAAAAACATGACCTCATTAAAAAGAACAAACAAAACCTAGAGGGGCGCCTGGGTGACTCAGTTGTTAAACCTTAAGCTTTCAGCTCAGGTCATGATACCAGGGTCCTGGGATGAGCCCCACATGCCTGTCATCATAGGGCTCCCTGCTCAGCAGGAAGCCTGCTTCTCCCTCTCCCACTCCCCTGCTTGTGTTCTCTCTCTCCACTGTGTCTCTCTCTATCAAATAAATAAATAAAAAATCTTAAAAAAAAACAAACTAGAAGTCATGAAACATTCATAAACTAATAACAATTTTTACTTACAAAAGATATTTTTAAGAAGTCTTTTATATACATTTACCTTGTTTTAGGCTCAAACTACATGCCCTGTGTAAGTTAACATATAACTATCTGGGTAATAAAAAAACTGAAATACAGACAAGTGAAATAACTTGTCCTCTCAGATCAAGAGAACTAATTAAAAAAAAAAAAAGATTCACACAAGAATTCAGGTCTCCTGAACTAAATTTCTAGTCTTCCAAGCTGCCTACAAAAGCAAAGTCTACATATTTTTCTTTGTTATGCTAAATACTCTATTCACTTCCCCTTCATCCAAAGATTCAACAAATTAAAAACAATGTTCCTGGGACGCCTGGGTGGCTCAGTTGGTTAAGCGACTGCCTTGGGCTCAGGTCATGATCCTGGAGTCCTGGGATCAAGTCCCACATCTGGCTCCCTGACCAGCAGGGAGTCTGCTTCTCCCGCTGACCTCTCTCCTCTCACGCTCTTGCTCTCTCTCAAATGAATAAATAAAATCTTAAAAAACAAAACAAAACACTGCTCCTGGAAAAACAGGCTTTCCAAGTCAGTCTCACAGTCACACATAAACAATCAGAAAATATGGGTTAAGAAAATTAAACAAGATGGAAAATATCTGCCTTTCTGTTTTGTTATAGTTTTTCTTTTCTCACATAGGAGAGTAGCAGAAAGATGACACAAAGTTAAGAAATATACAAAAGATGCCAAGAAGAAATATAAAAGTGACAGCAGATTATTTCCCTGAACTTCACTTTTAAACATTTCCCTCTGAAGCTCTAGTATCAAAGTTCCCCGGAATTCATTCTCCCCAGTTTGAACCTTAAAGTGACTTTGAAAGTCATGGGAAGGCATGGGAAGAAGGCTACCAAACCAGCCACACAGTCTGACAAGTAAAACCAGAAAATAAGCTCTAACATGCTCATCCAATTTGAAATTTGAATTAATGGTGTTATCCATTCATCAAACATCCTTCTCTCCTGGTAAGTGAGACAATCTAGTAAGTCTCCTGATAACCAGTATTTTCTCTTTGATATTTTTTCTTTTCAATAAAAAATGATTTGTGTAATGTCACACCTATACTCAAGTTCATTTTATGGTGCTTAATAGTCTTTATAAAATTTTAAAATTTGAAAGATGTGTACCCCAAGACATGAAGCATTTTAGACTGAAGAAAACTCAGCAGAAGTTGATACCTTTTCTTTGGCGTACTCTTAGGTAATTGCCTACAACTCTATAAAGGTCCAAGCCTCAGCTTTTTTCTACTGATTAATATTTATCTTGAACAGTACTGCCAACTGTCAAAAAGGTAAAAAAATACAAGTACTATTTTTCAGGCAATGGCTGTGATTGTTCTCCATCACTCTGGTCTTTGACACACAACTAGCTACACGTCATAACTCTTAGTAACATATTGGTTAAAAAAAAACAACATACTGGTTAAACTAGACTGGTTTTATTACTCAATTAGGTTTTAGGACAAAAATTCTATAATAGAATTTTTGAAAATTCTATTTTGAAAATTTTGAAAATAGAAAAATTCTATAATCAAAGAGCTCTTATATTAATGGCGATAAAAGTAGTACTCCAGAAAGTTATAAGGCTTTAAATAACCATAAACTTATCCAATTCTTTAAAAAGTTGTACCAAAAATATCTTTTAAAAACCATTTAGGGGCGCCTGGGTGGCTCAGTGGGTTATAGCCTCTGCCTTCGGCTCAGGTCATGATCCCAGGGTCCTGGGATCGAGCCCCACATCGGGCTCTCTGCTTGGCAAGGAGCCTGCTTCTCCCTCTCTCTCTGCCTGCCTCTCTGCCTACTTGTGATCTCTGTCTGTTAAATAAATAAATAAAATCTTTTTAAAAAAAACATTAAAAACCATTTAATTGGGTGGTATGGAACATCATTTTCCACTAATACTACTGCTTCATGTTTACATATTTCTCCAACTTCAATTAGACCCGAAGTTGAGCGTGCAGCACTATACGAGACATAGCTCTGATGAGGCTTACCATCCTTTACGGCTAATATAAGCTATAACATAATGTCAGAGTACTAGTTTAAATTATAAATGTTAAAGAACTTCCAAGAAAGGGAGTCATAAGTAAAATCGATGAGTTGCCACCACTTAAAAGTATCATTCTTATCTGTGTAGCACCTTAGGATAACTCCTAGTAATTCCTCAAACTAACTCATATTTACATTTACCTGTTTGTAAAAGGCCTGACCCCCCCCCCCCCCCCCGACAGATGATAAGCTCTCTCTGAAGCATCAGTGTAGTCTTTGAATCTCTCATTATATACAATATACACCCAGTATAGAACAACATACATTGGAGGAACGTGAGCATTTAATGAAGAGATCAGTGCAGAGGAGGAACTGAATCCATTTAAGGAGAGCTGAGTGCACTCTACTGAAGGATGGCAAACTTTAATTTGGGGAGAGAGGATACTTGTTAGAAGACGGCAAGGCATGAAGTTGGACAGGCAGAGGAAAGCAGATTGTGAAGAAAAGGGCGCCTCATAGAGCTGATGAGCATAGTATAACAGAAGTGGGAGGCACTGCCAGAGAGCTGGGAGGAGACAGTCAGGAAACTGTGAGAGTCTTCCAGGCAAGAAGAAATGAGGAAGAGCCTAACTGGGATGACAGAGTGGGAAGTGAAAGCAAGGGAGAGCCCCAGGGCCTAGGAGAATGCTGGGTTACGTCACAGGGCTACCTTTGCTGGTTCAGGGCTGCCTGTTAGAGCAGACGGGGCTGGAGATGCTTCAAGGGCAAAAAAGTAACATCAGGTACACAGAATTCTCAAATGTGAATGGCAGGGAACTTGGTTAAAAATACAGATTTCTGGTCCCATTTCAAGAGCTTGTTTCAGCTGCTGTGAAGTTGAGGCCATGAATCTTTAGTTTATTTTTTGTGAATATTTATTTTAAAATCACCTCAGAGGATCCTTCAAAACCTCACAATTAAAAAAACCTCAGAGCAATTATCTGTGGGGATAAGAGGCAAGTGAAGGGACAAGTCCTAAAGAATCTCTGTCCGTGCCTCTCGCTAGGTCACACTAACTTCAAGGATCCCTAAAATTAATTCCAGTCCTGAGAATACAAAAGATACCTAACAATCATTTTCAACCACTCTCTGTCAAAAGTCCTTGTTTGTTTTCTAAGGGGAAATAAATTTGGGGACTTCGTATTTTATATTTTTAAAAATGAATAGCTGTTTTTCAGTTTTTAAAAAGTGATGAAATATTTTCATTCCTCTCTTACCTATTCTTAGAATGATGAGGAAAATGTTTTTCTGTAAAAGATACTTATGAAACTAACCTACTCCTGTTCAAAAAAAGGCTGACTTTAAAAACTACTAAGCTAAATAATTGATAACTGAAGACAAAAGGCCAGCTCTATGACAATTTAGCAGAACTGTTGGATTGTCTTGTCTTAAAAATTACTATCTTTTTTTCTAAGATTTTATTTATTTATTTATTGAGGATTTTCTTTATTATTTATTTATTTGACAGACAGAGATCACAAGTAGGCAGAGAGGCAGGCAGAGAGAGAGGGGGAAGCAGGCTCCCCGTTGAGCAGAGAGCACGATGCGGGGATCCCGGGACCTTGAGATCATGACCTGAGCCAAAGGCAGAGGCTTAACCCACTGAGCCACCCAGGAGCCCCAAGATTTTATTTACTTATTTGACATAGAGAGAGAGATCACAAATAGGCAGGCAGGCAGAGAGAGAGGGGGAAGCAGGCTCCCTGATGAGCATACAGCCCGATGTGGGGCTCAATCCCAGGACCCTGAGATCATGACCTGAGCCAAAGGCAGAGGCTTAACCCCCTGAGCCACCCAGGCACCCCTTAAAAATTACAATCTTTATCAAGAAATATGTGATTTTAAAATCTGTAGCTTTCAGCCTTTAAACTGTATGACATGGGCAGGACAGATTATGTGGGCCAGCCACAGAACACAGCAGGAGGGAGGAGGATAGCCTCACCCAAGGTGGATCACACAATTTAACTATTCAAGATCCAAACATACTGGATAATCAAACACTATAATTCTGAGCTTCTAATAAAATATCACAGAGAGCAGCTAACAGAGGGCCCGTAAATAGGTTATCGCCATTTCTTACACTGCCCCGTCTCTAAGCAAAAGAATTCACGGTTCCTCAAAACAAGGGGATGCCTGGGTGGCTCAGTTGGTTAAGCAGCTGCCTTCGGCCGGGTCATGATCCCAGCGTCCTGGGATCGAGTCCCACATCGGGCTCCTTGCTCGGCGGGGAGTCTGCCTTTCCCTCTGCCTGCCTCTGTCTGCCTGTGCTCGTTCACTTTCTCTCCCTCTCTCTCTGACAAATAAATAAAATCTTTAAAAAAAGAAAAAAACAAGGCTTAGGAATGTTCTTAAAGCAAATATTCCAAACACCCTTCTCTGATCACAGAGGCTTAGGAGAATTGGACTAGGGTTGGGATTCTTTCCCAGCAGAGACTTGGGGAGAGACAGACCAACTTAAGTTACCCTTATACGCCAAAGAGAAAACCTGCATAAGTCAAAATTCTTGACAAGAACTCAGGAATTGTAACTGCTTTCAATTCCTGTTAATTCTTGGCCTGTCTTACATAAATTGCAGTATTGCAAAGGTTCAAGTGGTCTGCAATCTTTCTCCACTCCAGCCACCCTAAAATATAAGAGATCCAGCTGTGAACTAAAAAGAGGCAAGATTTTTTTCTGTCCATTTTCTCAGTATTATAGGCTAAGGCATAAAACTTACTAGACAATACATACTAGAAGTCTAAAATGAAAATAATGTATACTTTAGGGACTGAAGATTTTTGAATAAAAATAAAATGTAAAATCACACAATCATGAGCCATCTAATAGTATGAACTTACAAGAGAAAAAATCTCATATTTTAAAGATTAGATGTTTATATCAACAAAGTTAAAAAAAATCAGAAAGCAAACCAGAGAACATATTAAAGATAATAGGTTACTACAAATTATAAAGTAAAATTTCAATAGCAGATGTATTATTGATAACAATAGCTAACCCTCACACAGTGCTGCCTGTGGGTACCACACATTGGTCTTAGTACTTTTCACTTTATCCTTACAACCCTATGAACAGGAACTACTAATATTATTTTTCCTGTTTTATAGATAAGCAAACTGAGACACAGAGGTGTTAAACCACTTGCCCTAGATCACACAGCTAGTAGTGGCAGAGTAGGTATCCAAACTGAGAAATCTGGTTTCAGAAGCTTTTTTTAAAAATCTACATTCTTCTACCTAAAGAGGCTAAATTACTATTTATTAAGATACTGATTAAATAAGAAACAATGACTATCTAGTGCTATGGAAACATTACAACCTTTATATTAAAAACAGCAGTTAATTTCTATGGACATTTGAAAGAACATTAAATCAAAATTATCTAAAGCAATTCCACGAACTCTTGTATTTAGACCCTCGTTTGTCAATCTATCTAATATTACTAAACTGAATAAGAGAACTATCCAATGAACTGTCCTGAAATTTTAGAAAACATGGAAAATATTCAAGAGAAAAAACAAGAGAAAACAATGTTACACAGATACCTGCAACCCTGGTTGCTCCCAGAACAATGGAACAGATCCCCGTATTTGTATGAAAGAAGAAACAGAGTCATCTAAGTATACAACCTACAGAGAAAAATCAGATATAAAATATTTCCACAAAGTTATTATCTCTACATGACAAAGACAAATTTACTAACATCTGTTGCCTGCTAGTTTAGTCTTATGACCAGTCTCTCACATATAATTGTCCAAACAAAATATCCAGAAGAGGCAACTAAATAAGTTTGACTTTCTTTTAATTAGTGATAGTTTTTCTGTATATTATCCAAAAAAGAGTAAAAACATAAGCATAGGTATCATAACTTTTAAAAAGGAATGCCTTCTAAATCTCAATATTTTACACACACCTTTATATTTAATTTTTTTTAGTTTTTTATTTTTTTGTATTTTTCAAAAGCTAATTTGAAGAACTGAGTTAGGCTGGGGGTGTGCCTGAATTTCAATTCTATAGTTTCAGAGCCAAAAATGTCGTAATTTTTAAAAAATTCAACAATTCTACATATTTCTCAGTGCTCATCAAGGTAAGTGTACTCTTAACCCCCTTTATCTATTTCATCCATTCCCCCCAGCCACCTCCTGCCTCTGGAACCACCCGTTTGGTCTTTGTATTTAAGAGTCTTTTTTGTTTGTTTGTTTTGTCTCTTTTTTCTTCGTTCATTTTGTTTCTTAAATTCCACATATGAGTGAAATCATATGGTATCTGTCTATCTCCAACTGCAAATGCCATAACTTAATTTTAGATGGTATATATATCTACCTCTAAGAGCTGGGTTTGATATAATTTCACAAAAAAAGTTGTCTTTTTATTAAGACACTTTTATTAAGTTGTCATGCTCTGTAATTGGAAGATTTTTAAAATTTGATGCCAAAATGTACAGCATTGACAACAGCATGCTAATTAGTAAAAATCTTGTTACTCATTTGAAGAGCCATACCTAAGTTTGTTTATACATCATTTGTCTCATAGAAGCCTGCCTTAAGGCCAGTAAGTAGCCAGGAACAACCACAAAATGACATTACAGACGTGAAAAGGAGTTCTGAATCAAATGGAAATCTCTGGTTTTATTATTTTCTGGGCCTCTCATCTAAAACGAATTAAGCAATATAAAACACTATATACCTGTTCTGTTTCTACAAAATTAGCGACGTGACCGTCATCATTTGTTCCCCGGACATTAAACCTGGTCCCAGCTCGTTCACAGCTGAGTCTGGAAATGAGGCAAGCCTTTGCCTGCTTATGAGCAGCATAAATTGTTCTGATTTCTACTCCCCCACACATGAGGCGTAATAGCCAGTCATCACAATTCACACCATAGTGCTTGAGATGCAAGTGCAAAGACTGATTCCTAACAGAAAAAAAAAAACAACAAAAAAACTCATTAGCTTACTGAGTACCAGATAACACAGCATAAGTATTAAAACAATGCTCCTGAAACATTAACTTAATGCTATTCAATTAAAAGGGCCTACAAATAAATCAATTCATTTACATTTACTATACTAGGAATCAGAAGAGAAGGCTAGATAATGTGATCCTTTGGCATATGACCTGTAGGTCTACAGAAGAAAAGCCTATCTTTTGTATGTTTTTAGTATCTGTGCCCCATTCTGTTGTCTTTTTATATAACGTATACATAACCTAACTTTTCAAAAAAACAGATTTCATACATATATCCCCACCCCACTTTATAAAGCTCTACTCTTAATGCTCCACTTTAATAAGGCTATTTAATTTTAATTTAAATAGCCAACTGAACTAGCAGCTTCCATATTAATACATGTCTAGAGCTTTCCATTGCTCCAAATAGTTTGGCATTCTAGGTAACAGAGGGGGCCGTGTTTCCAAACCTTTCTGGAGCAGAAAGTTTTACTCAAACACACGGAAGCCCAGTGATTAGGAAACACATCAAAGCAGAGTCGGTATGGCTAAAGCAGGGATAGGGGCTGGAGTCCTGCTGAGCTGGCCACCTTCTCATCCTGCTGCCTGCCTCTTCTGGTCTCTCGACAGGAACCTTAGCCCTCCAAAGAAAGCATGTGGAATTTCCCAACCAACCGGTTACCAAGGAAAATATACCGTGCAGAAAAACTTTCTGGCTGGTCTCTTCCGATAACAAAGTGTTATAAAAGTGAATTTTCTATGATATTGAAGCTTAGTTCTTTGAATTTTAAAATGCTTCTGTTTTAAGCAGAAATTTTCTCTTAAGCACTCTGTACTATCTTGCTGTCTTAGTCATTAATACACAGCACTACTGCTGCTAGACCAGCCGTTGCCCAGCCCTTTTCTGAAGGGTTCAGGCTGCAGGACAGGTAAAAGAGAGAGCGGCCATGTGCAGTTCTGGTAAACCTTCCATGCAAGAAAGCGTAATGTAACTGTGTTGGGAGATTACTTCTGGACTAACACTGAATCCAATGGCCATTATGTATTTTCGAAACACAACTTCAGTTTTCGTACTCTACTATTACGTATGTATTACATATGTTGGTCTGAGGTAAAGTTCAAGTTCAAACTGAGCCAGTGTACCCAGACACCACAGCGAGTCCCATGTCATGGCGGAGATATAGGCAACGCACTTATCCCCATTTAAAAACAAGTGGGATCCTATGCATTTGTGCAGGTAGAGTTTCTCCCTCCACCATCAGCTGTCATTTTTCTTTCCTGTCAATGTGTTGCTGTTTTATTTCTATTTAAATTTACAAACAACTCTCAACTGGCAGCAGCTTCAAATCTCCAGTGGGATGACATGACTTGGGTTTTTGTGATGGGTGTTTGTGACGACAAAACTTACTTGGCCATATCCCAGGAAACAGTTATACTAAGCCACAAGAGTAGGTTCAGTAAATGCATAAAGCTTTCATTTTTCTATGCAAAGTGAAGCTCAAGCATGTCAATCCTTAGCAAAATTGCAGAAAGTGTAAAAATCAAAACTCATTTTTGGTGACTCCTACCTGTCTCCTGCTCGACGAACTCCCTCAATCCTTGACCTAAACTTGTTGCCACCTCCACCCTTAATTGAACCAACTAACTAAGTAATTCCTACTGGTCAAACTTAGCAAATGTGCTTAATTGCTGATCATTGAGCCAATGCATCCACTCCTGCTTCAACTTCTAATTATGGCAGGAAAACTTTTATCTCTTAATCTAAGGAATTCGGGCAAAGAATGAGCAAGGTGGAGGAGGAAAAACAGTGAGGCCAGCTGCCTGGCCCAGCTGTATCACCTTAAATTTCCAGGGATTTCAATGCCTCCTCCATCAGGAAAAAGCGTGGGGCTGACATGAGCGGCCAGAGCTCTATGCCCACTCAGCTGGCCTCAACCCTTCCTTCCCCAGGCCGCCGCCATCATCTCCTCCTTTGTGCGGCTCCAAGTCTCTGACTACAGTGCACTAGAGTCTTTTCATTCTGCCCTTGTTTCTCCTCCATGCCACTATGCTGGGCCAAAAAAGTTCCATGTTAGCTACAAAGTTTCCTCTAAAATGAGTTTCTTGGGGCGCCTGGGTGGCTCAGTGGGTTAAGCCGCTGCCTTCGGCTCGGGTCATGATCTCAGGGTCCTGGGATCCAATCCCGCATCGGGATCTCTGCTCGGCGGGGAGCCTGCTTCCCTCTCTCTCTCTCTCTCTGCCTGCCTCTCTGCCTACTTGTGATCTCTCTCTGTCAAATAAATAAATAAATAAAAATCTTTAAAATGAGTTTCTTATCCTCACATTGTTGGTTTTGAGCCCTGAGACAGCCAGGGCAGGATGGGTCAGACTCAATGTGCTACTCAAGGACCATAGGTAGATGGTGCAAGGGAGAGAGAAAGAAAATACACAGGAGGAACACTTTGAATCTGACCTACTAAGGGAGACCCAAGAGCAGAGAGTCCTGGACTTTGGCCTTATAACATGGAAGCAGAAAGAAATATAACTGCTACATGATGTCAAGGAAAAAAATCAACAGTAATGCTGGCTGTGAACAAGAGAAGCACTATTCTAGAAATCTGGTCAGCTCCAATAAAGCAGTACTGATTAGAGTCACATATGCCTACCCTTCGTGCATACTTATAGTACAGCACGTTGACACATGACGATGAAATACATTTGTTACCTACTTAAGTCTTCCTTTATTATAGTACTAAACTTTATCCTATTATGCCACTTCTTCATAGTCTATTGCTCTTGAATCACGTTTATCTATCTATAACCTTTAAAATTAAAAATAAGGCAATGTTGTCTTGGGAGAAACAGTCTTGTCTCTGCCAGAGACAAGATCTCAAAACTAAGAAGAGTAAATATGGGTAACACAATTTGATTATAACTAATTCATTATTAGTTTTAACATAAGTATCTTAAATATATTTCAGAAAGGAAAGGTCAGTCTAGATCAAGGAGAGCAAATGGGTCTCGTGTCCCATGAGAATTTCAGCGAGCTGACACTGGATGTGTGACCCGCTCTACTGGACTCGGGAGCAGGAAAGAGCAGTGTGCTTAACCAGCAATGCCCATCACTGCTATCTCTGAAAATAACTGAGGAACACGCTGTGCCCCAAATCAAACTACTGCCCAGCAAGCACATGACGACAAAGGGGAAAAAAAAATGTTTAACACAAACTCACCAGAAAAATCTATTATCAGTTGTGTGTTCTTGCATGCTACGATGTGCATTAAGACTCAGATCTAAACTGATTCCAGATGCAGACCACGCAAAATAAAAGTTTCCTGAATTCAAAACTTTTCGCACTTCTGAAATGCGATCCTCATCTGAAGAATCAATTCGTAGTGATATAAATTCAGTAGAAGTAACTCGGAAAACTTCAGATTCTTGAATTTTTCCAACAGACATACATCCGGTGACTAAGACCAGGTAATGCAACATGGCATCACCTGCAAAAACCGAAGAATTAATTGGATGAAAAGTCCCAATATTTTTCAGATTATTCAGTGTCTCCCAACTTTCTTGTCATGTCTCCAACTTTTTAAATCTGACAGCACGGTTATTTTAAACTGCCATGGACATGTTTATATTTACAACTGGATTTTGGCAGAAGTTGAAAAAAAAACCCTTGCTTAAACACATTTAGTAAAATGCAGCATTTAAACATTAACAGAGTATCTCACATTGATGAAATTATTCCTCTACTAAATCTAAGGATACACAAAATTTATCTAGTAAAAAAATATATATATATACATTTATGTTATCGTCCCCATCTTTCTTTTATGATTGCCAGGAAATCCAGGTAAGACAATAAATGTGGGAATTCTTTGTAAATAGCACAGTGAAAAAAAAAAGGGAAAAAATATCAATGTAAGCTGCCACTGCTGACACATGAACAGAAAGCCCCTGCTAACAACTTATCAATCAATATGGTTTATGAAAACTATCACAGGGATTTTTCACTTATTTTGACAAAAATCCTATGAAATTAGCATGAAGGCGAAATTCAGCGGTGCTGTACTTTGACAATGGGCTCTGAGCAGGCAGCCGTGGCCCTGAATCTTGGCTCCACCACTCATTATCTAGACCAAGTTCAGTGTCTTAACATAACCAACCTGAGATATTCTCCTTTATAAACCAGGATTAAAATAAATCTTGCTGGACTGTGAGGGTTACCTGAGACAGCATTAGTTAAGCTCCTAGGGACAGTGCTTTTTACATTTGTTAGAGTCCTAACAAATGACAAATCTTTTTACATTTGTTAGAGTCCTAACAAATGATAAATCTCCACTTTACACACCAGCCCTCCTCAAAGTATGGCACATGAGCTGTCACGGTGAGAAAGGTGCTTGTCCCAGCATGGAAACCAACTACCTCATGAATAAACTCACTGTTTAGTTTGGCTGGCTTTTTTTTTTTCCTAGTAAGACTTTATCAGTGATGGAAGCCATGTGTTGGTTTGCATGATGGCGCAAGCCCCTTATTTCATCACAGACCAATAACAAAATGGTTCACGGACTGGTACCAGGCCTTGGGCCACACCTGTAGCCATGCTATACAAACTGGTAATCACACAGGTTACTCTGCAGCCCATGGTGACATTAAGTGGCAGAGAGAGACTCAAGCTGAGACCTTTTAAATACAAAGCAGATGTCCTTTCCACTATAAACCAGAGCAATCAGTGTGGTTCTCACTAAGACATCTTTTCCTAAAAAAACACTGCACCAAAACAAAACAAAAAAGGGCAATACCCTGATTTTCTCTTTTGACAATTGATACCGATCGTAAAATGTTTAAATAGGACAATGTCTCTGGAACTTAAAATCACAAGAGCCTGAGTATATAGCATGCCTTTGCATCCAAAAACATTTTCCCAAGATTAGCGTAATTAGGGTTTAAAAGATGTTACCATGCTTTTAGCTCAAATATAGAGTATGAAATTATATATAAGCAGTCTCTCAAATCCTTAGAATTTAAAAAAGTGGAAAAAATGAATTATATTGAATAATGAACTTACCAAGATTTAATCGTAAAACACCTAAGAGTCCATATGCATCCAGTACTTTGGAGTATGTACCCTTGATTGCCTCTTTTTCTGCAGATGCTACAAAAGAAAAATTTTTCAGGGTAAGAAAAATGGCCTGAAACATCAGATTCTATTTAGCTATAAAGCCAGAGTCTCAAACAAAAGCTACTAAATCTAAATCTGATTTTTTTTTTTTTAAAGATTTTATTTATTTGACAGAGATCACAAGTAGGCAGAGAGGCAGGCAGAGAGAGAGGGGAAGCAGGCTCCCTGCTGAGCAGAAAGCCCGATGCGGGGCTCGATCCCAGGACCCTGGGATCATGACCTGAGCTGAAGGCAGAGGCTTTAACCCACTGAGCCACCCAGGTGCCCCTAAATCTGATTTTTTTTAAGTAGGCTGCACACCCAGTATGGAGCCCAATGCAGAGCTTGGAATTCACAACCCTAAGATCAAGACCTGAGCTGAGGTCAAGAGTTGGACAGTCAACCAACTGAGCCACCCAGACGCCCCTGAATCTGGTACTTAACTTAAATGTATCACATAAACTATTTTCTCAACTAGTAACTTAATTGTCCTTCTCGAAGAGTCAACAACTTGTCCCAGCACCATTGATGAATTAATCCAGCTTCTCCCAATGATCTGAAGCATTGCCCTGAATAATACTTGTATGTTCTGGATATTGTTTTTCAATCTTCTTCTCTGTCCCACTGATCTGTTTGCCCATGTTTACTACCACGACTACCCTGGGCTATCATTCCCCTAGTAGACATTATCCAACTCTTTTACCTACAGTCTTTCAGAATCTGGCCTCAACCTCCTCTTTCTGCTTCTGCTTCATTTTTCATTACTCCCTTCTCCCTCCCACCACCTGCATTCTATGCTCTCATCACATTAAACTGCCCATAATTGACCAAATGCGCTCTTTTATACCCTAGCACCTTTGCACAACTCTAGCTTTCCGCCTGCGAGGCTCCACTTAACCTTCACCTTACATAAACTTCACCCAAGGTCACTTTCTGGAAACCTCTCTTCACCTCTACAGGCACAGTTCTTTCACAGAGCTCCCTCTCCATGTGGCGGAAACGTTTCCTATAGACCCATCACTTGTCTTTCCCATTAACCAGCCTGATCCTAGAAGGTGGGAACACTGTCCTAAGCACCCTGCCATCCCTAACATTTAGAATCGTGCTTGAAACACAGAAGATGACAAATGTTGAAATGATAAAAGCTAATGGCAACACCTGACAACAGAGTTTAGTGTAGGAACGCAGACCTTCAGTTTGGCCTTTTCTTGATTCATTTCTTCTACTATAATGTTAACGTTATCTTGCTGTTGAATATAACCCACAGAATCATATCCCTAGGTCAGGCTGTTGTGGTTGCTCTACTGAAAAACAAAAACAAATCCTGAAACTTTAAAAAAAAATTTTTTTTAAGATTTTATTTATTTATTTGACAGAGAGATAGAATAAGTAGGCAGAGCAGCAGGCAGGAGAAGGAGAAGCAGACTCCCTGCTGAGCAGGGAGCCCAATGTGGGGCTCAATCCCAGGACCCTGGGATCATGACCCAAGCTGAAGGCAGCCGCTTAACTGAATGAGTCACCCAGGCACCCCAAATCCTGAAACTTTAAAGGAAAACTCTTCCTAGAGCTTATTAAAAATTTGACCAAAAAACTCCAAAGAAATATAAGCCACAGCTAGTATCTCAATGGACAATTCCAAATAATTCTAAAGTCTACCAAATCCAGAAAGGAGGTATGATCCTCTTTCTCATTCTCTCCTTTCTCTTTTGTTTCTTTCCTCCTCTACTGTTCTCCCTTTCCACTCTCTATCCCATACCGCCAACTCACCTCCTGGCTGACTAGTTCACTCCTTGTTTACCCTTATCTCTTGCCCCGTACCCCCTTCTCCTTTCCTCATTCATCTCCTATACAGAATTATAGTACATTTCAGCAATAGTATGTGTTCCACATTAGAAAAGCATGTTATGAGGCTCCTGGGTGGCTCAGTGGGTTAAGCATCTGCCTTTGGCTCAGGTGAGGATCTCAGGGTCCTGAGATGGAGCCCTGAATGGAGCTCCATTGAGCATCCTGCTCAATGAGGAGTCTGCTTCTCCTCCTCCCTCTGCCCCTCCCCTCCAGCTAGCGCCCACTCTTTCTCAAATAAATACATAAAATCTTAAAAAAGAAAACAAAAGCATATTATTAGATCCTTATGGCCTTCCCACTTCCTGTCAATTTTTATGGCCAATAAAAGGGCTAACTTCTCTGCCTACTGCTTTGCCCAGTACTCCTCAGTACTTTGTATTAGAGAGCTTTTCCTTCCCCCCCCAGCTCTTCTCCAGGGTTCTACAGACCATCTCATCTTCCTTGCCTCCTTCACCTCTTTTCAGGCCATCCACTCATAAGCCTTTGTCCTAGTTAACCCATTGCTGCCTTGGAATGAGTTGTGCCCTGCTGGCCAGCAGAACGCGCTAAAACTGATTACTCAATTAATCACTCAATTAGCAGATACCGTCATAATTCTCTAGGATGATCATTATTAAGTGTGGGCCTTTACCTTTACCAAAGCACCCTGAATGAAATTAGGGAGTAAGATTTCACTAAGCCATTCAAGTTATGGGGATTTGTATTTCAGTCTGCATTCGTAGAGTTCTTCCTATGATTACACCATATGCTTAAATAACAGTTACTCCTAACATTAAATGACAAGCGACACATATACACAATGTCACATTACTTTTAATTATATTTTAAAAAGTAAATCAGGATTGCCCTTCCCTAAATACTCCCTCACTGAGAGTACTGTGTACATTAAGGCAAACATTAAGGGCGCCTGGGTGGCTCAGTCGTTAAGTGTCTACCTTTGGCTCAGGTCATGATCCCAAAGTCGTGGGATCGAGCTCCACATCGATCTCCCTGCCCCATGGGAAGCCTGCTTCTCTCTCTCTCCCACTACTTCTGTTCCCTCTCTGGCTGTGTCTCTCTCTGTCAAATAAATAAATGAAATCCTTAAAAAAAAAATGAAGCAAACATTAGAGACTTGTTATATCTCTGATGACAGAAGTCATGGCTTCCAGGGTAAACTACTAGAGTTTTAGAGATTACATGCTCTATGTATTTAACATCACTAATATAGTAATATAGATATTACTAGATATATCCGTTTCAGCACCTAACTCATTGTTTAGGTTCAAATACCAGCAACCAGTAAGATTAAAAAGAAAATGTATTTTTTAAATTAAGCATTGCTCTCCCTTAAAAACAACAAAAAAGTCATTTTGTAACTTAAATTACCATGCAACAAAATGGTCTCTCTTCTCATAATTTATAATAATGATCTTTTCATTAACTGTGCTCCAA
Organism: Taxidea taxus jeffersonii; assembly: GCA_003697995.1. Lineage (NCBI taxonomy): Eukaryota > Metazoa > Chordata > Mammalia > Carnivora > Mustelidae > Taxidea > Taxidea taxus. The sequence goes on from RCUC01137946.1 coordinate 46,432, forward strand.
ATATATGAATATGTCATGTCTCTCAGGCCCCATTAAGACCCACCTATGAAACTGTCATCTGATTCAAACACGGCAACAAATGTCATGCTGCTTATTTACACTTTTATATTATATTCTAAGACTCAGGAAACAGGCCTACACACAAGCATACAATTTAAACTGAAGTGCTTATTCTTAAGTAAAAGTATGCTAAAGGAAAGGAAAAATAATTTAAAGAGTAGATATCACTTTCCTTCCAAGGAACTTTTTGCCTTCTCCTCAAACTATTAAATGAAAATTTAGAGTGATGAATGACATTTCAGCTGAGCCATCTGTATATTGTTTCTGTGGTGATTACGACAGTAACTAACACACATTGTTCAATTTTCACATCAACCTCATGGGCAAAATTACAACTATTTCCCTCTGACAGGAGGAAACAGGCTTAGAGAGGTTATCAATTTGTTACTAACTTGCCTAAGCTTCAACAGCCTGAGTCAGAGAATGCCAGCTTCAGGGGGAAGGGATTTTGCCCAGTTCACTGCTCTATCCCTAGTGGCCTAGCTCAGTGCCTGTAGGTGCTCTGTAGGGGTTCAAAGATTTTATGTTCAATCAATTTGTGAATGAAATTTCAGAGCCATATGCAATTTTAACTCAACACTTCCAATTCCTTAAGAGAAAACAGTGCTTTCTTCCTAAACATTTCTTATGTAAAGGACTGTAGATGTTTTCCTGTTCTTCCATACATGCTTCACAGGTTTGGGGTGGAACTGAGGGAGGTCTTCTGCAGGCTGATAGAGCCCAAGCAGAGTGAAAACAGTGGCCCCGTGCATGGATTTGAAGAAGAGGCAGGAAGAGAGGGCATCCACTTGGGGGAGGGACAGCCTGGGATAAGTCTGAGTGGGGTGAGGAGGGTGGTGCCCAATGGGGATGTTGGGAGTTGCCTGGTATGGTAGGTTGAAGCTTGGGCAGGGTAGGGAGGGTGGGGTGCACTGCAAGGAAGCCCAAGGCAGGGTACTGGAGCCCGTGGGCCGAGGAGGGCACCCGTATGTCGGAGGAGACTGCAGTGGCAACAGAAGAATGATTGGCCATAGAGGGGAAGGATCAGAATAATGGGAACCAGGTTCCTCACTGTCAGAGAATGAGATTGCAGTATGGGAAGAGAGAAAACTAGAATGGGCACTCCCGCATTGACTGAAATTGGAATTACCAGTGTGAACTCATAGTTTTCCAGACAGACTGAAAACATGGATATAAGTGGGTGTGTATAACCATTTATACATATTCACACATAATTACATATTCTCCTTAGCTCTACCCATTGACAGGGCCTGAGATCAGCAGTACTCCAATAGTAATAACTATAGCTAGCACCCAGATCTTGCATTCTAATACCATTCTCCGCTGTTAAGGGACTCCTTGGAGAAATGGCTGGTAACAAGGCAAGGGCAGGCACAACATGAGCTTGGAATATATTCTGGTGCCAGAAAGAAAGTACTCAAAGAATAATGGAGACGTGCCATCAAAATACAAAAGCCAGATTGAAGGGGCTTCTACTAGAGAAATCTGGAACAATTTGAGCTTTAAAACAAATTGTAATAGGAACAAGATTACAGCACACCGAAGAAGCCCATAACCAGAAGTGTGATGAGTAATGGGGACGTTTACAGGCTCTTGAAGTACCTGACATCAAAACACTTTTTATATGGGAAAAAGGCGTCTTCCAGGGACCATCTTAATCAAATAATCAGAGTGAATACCCAACGTAATGGGACAAGACAAAATCATGTGCCCTCTGACAGGATACCATGGAAAGGACACAGCACCACTTTGGTAATATTCCTGCTGATACAGAACCTCAACCTGAGCACGAGGAGCCACGAGACAAACTCACAGTGATGTACATTCTGAAAAACAACTGGCCTTCATCTTCAGAAGTTTTAAGGTCATAAACATCAAAGATTGAAGAACTTTTCCAGATTTAAAAGGAATAAAGAGGCATGACAATTAATAAAATGACAAATCTGAACTGTATCTTTTTGCTATTATGAGTCATTGGGACAACTGGTGAACTTGAATGGAGTCTGAGATTAGACAGAAGTACAATGTAAACTTTTTTATGGTTATATTGTAGTTATGAAGGAGCAATTCTTTCTAGGAAATAAGTAACTATTTGCGGGTGATGGGACATCATGTCAGCAATGTATGCTTAAATAATTCAGCAAAAAGTTCTTTGCACTGAACTTCAGCTTTTCTGTACCTTTGACACTGTCTCCAAATTTTTAAAGAATTAAATGTAACCATCAAAAATAAATTTTAAAAATACACATGCACTTTCCTAAATTAAGCAGCTTTTATCTCTACATAGTACTAAGATAAACTCTTATAGTACCATGTTATCCCCTCCCCCTACATTTTTTAATGGGGTAAAGATCCTCTTATTTTATGAAACTCCAAGAAATATAGAGAAATACATAATGTAAGAGGGAGAGACTTAATTAAATTACTGTCCTATTTCTCTGGTAATTTTTAATTCTAGAAAATAACCTGGGAATCTTCCACTATATAGAAATTACTTAAAATAAAAAAGCAATACTACTTTAAAATAATGTGTATAACTTTTAGATAAAACAAAGAATATACAGATCATTCACTCACTCATCCCCATCTTTCCTTTTCCCTAATACTTTCCCCTTGCATCCTACACTGCAGCCAAAATGAATAAAAAAGGAATGATGGGTGGCTCCTTCTGTGTGCCCCACATTGTTTTCCCTCTCCCTTTGTTCACAGTGTTCTTTCCATCTGGAACACCCTTTAGTCATCATTGTGTTTCCAAATATCACCCATCCTTCAATACCTAACTAAAATGCTTCTTCCTTCCTGAAGTTTTTCCCTGATCATGCGGGAAGTAGATCTTTCTTCTCATTGTTTTATTCCTCATTCACTTTAATACGAATAACAACAGAATTGTCTCATTTCTTTTTTTTTTTTTTAAGATTTATTTATTTGAGAGAGAGAGAGAGCAAGCGTGTGCACATGCGTGGATGTGTGCACACAAGCTGGGGTGGGAAGAGCAGAGGGAAAGAGAAAAGGAGAGACAGAATCTCAAGCAGACTCCCTGCTGATAGGGGAGCCCAACCTAGGGCTCCATGTCATCACTCTATAAGACCATGACCTGAGCCAAAATCAAGAGTCAGACACTTAACTGACTGACCCACCCAGGTGCCCCTCATTTCTTTTTCTTGTTTTTTTTTTTTAAGTTTTTTTAAGATTTTATTTATTTATTTGACAGAGAAAGAGAGATCACAAGTAGGCAGAGAGGCAGGCAGAGAGGTGGGGTGGGGGGAAGCAGGCTTCCTGCTGAGCAGAGAGCCCAATGCAGGGCTCGATCCCAGGACCCTGAGATCATGACCTGAGCTGAAGGCAGAGGCTTAACCCACTGAGCCACCCGGGCGCCCCACCCTCATTTCTTTTTATCTCAGCGTAATACCTACCTAACCACAGATGCTGAACACCAAGACTATTAAGTATTCATCTAATAGACAAAAAAATCTAGGAGGCTGTAGCACAAAAGGGAATGTTTTGTGAGTTTTAAAATAATACATAAAAAGATAAACATTTGATTTTACCACCAATAGCATCCGAATGCCCTGAAGTTTAATAATTCCTCACAGTGACATCTGGAAATTTTCAAATGTGATATCTATGGCGGTGAGGGTGGGAGGGGGAAGGTGGGGAAGACAGGCCTTGTTAAATGATTTCTAACCAGGGCTTAAACTAGTGGAGTTTATGCAATGGTAGGATGTGTGGAGAGCCCCGAGGAAAACAGGGTGAAAGAATGAGAGGACATGAGAGTTCAGGGGATATGGTGATACGAAGTTCAGGTTACTCCTTGCCAGGGCTGTCTTTCAAGGTATCTACTGGGCTTTCAATAAGGGCAACAGCCTGCTCTGCATTTTTTTTTTCTCCTGTTCATGTTGATGTTGTTTAATAAATAAGATTCTAGGAAAAACAAACTTTTCTTTTTTTACAAGTTACTGATTTCTAACCACCATCCAGACCTTGAGCAGCCCAGCTCAGGGAAGGAGGCCTGTACCTCTTGAGCTCACCTGTTCAACATGTAAAGTAAGGCAGAGCCAACTCCTGGAGTTACTGCCCTAACACCTCAAGGAAGAAGAGTACCTAACTCCCTCAAGGGCTTAAGGAGAAAAGCTCTTCTCCTCTCTTCTCTGATCACGACCAACACTACCATTCATTAGGCCTTCAATTTCTTCTTAACTTTCCATCTAATGTGAACATGTAGTTCCTGAGACATAGAGTACCTTAGGCAGAAATTTATAACTGCATTTTTCAACATTCCACGCATCCGTAGAACTGATAATCTGAAGGTCTTCTGATTCTAATCCTAGTGAATGTGAATATGAATAAGGTCACAGAACAGAATTTAAAGCAAAATAAAATATGTGCCATAAACACTTATTCTCACAAAAAATATTTATGGATGAAATTACATGATATCTGGAACTTATTTTAAAATAAATGGGGAGGGTAAACTTATGGACAGGGATATAGATAGTCCATGAGTTGATAATCATTGAGGCTGGGTGACAGATATATGGAGTCAGTGAAACTACTCTCCCTTCTTTGATAAATGTTTGATACTTCCCAAAATCAAATGATAAAATTTATTCTGACAACATTCTTTGGCTTGCTGGGTAAGTTCAGAAAGAAGAGAAGACAAAAGAACTCTGGACAGTCAGTAAGAGCAGAGGCTACTGGAATTCTAAGTTATCTGAGAGATGCTTTCCTTCAATTACCCTAGACCACAAGTATACTTGCCAAAAGCTCAATGGGCATCCGGACTTTCATGATTTGAAAGGAAGCAGTAAATCCTACTGCCTGTAGAATGACCCCATAGGGCACTCCTGGGTGGCGGTGAAGTATCCAACTCTTGATTTTTGGCTCAGGTCATGATCTCAGGGTCGTGGCATTGAGCCCTGTGTAGGCGCTATGCTCGGTGTGCAGTGTGCTTGAGATTCTCTCTCCTCCTCCCTCTGCCCTTCCCCCTACTTGCAAACGCATGCACGTGCTCTCTCTCTCTCCAATAAAATCTTAAAAAAAAAAAAGGATGGGGGCACCTGGGTGGCTCAGTGGGTTAAGCCTCTGCCTTCAGCTCAGGTCATGATCTCAGGGTCCTGGGATCGAGCCCCACATCGGGCTCTCTGCTCAGCAGGGAGACTGCTTGCCTCTCTCTCTCTGCCTGCCTCTCTGCCTACTTGTGATCTCTCTCTCTCTGTGTCAAATAAATAAAATAAAATAAAATAAAATAAAAAGGATGACCCCATAGCCCACTCTAAGGCCATCATATAATCATCAAATGATAAATACATAATAAATTGGGAACGAAGACTCTGCAATTCCAGAATGGAGACCCCAGGAAAGGTAAATACTGCTGTACTCTGCCATAAATGTTTTCCTTACATTTTTCCTATATCACTTAGCTTTAGTATTCTCCTCTGTTGAAAACAGCCTTGGAGAATAACAAGCTGGCCCTGGCTCATCACAGAAGAGGTTGAGAAATACTGAAAATTACACTAAGCCATGCAGTGGTAACATCCAACACCTTAATTCAGATGACTTAACTCACTCAGTATTTTAGCTCTGTGCTGCTCTCAAAGTTCTGATAACCAAACAAATTACGACTGAACATAGGCCTAACCTATGCTTCCTACTGAAGCAACAGGAAAGGAATGAAGAGAGAAGCTATAGAGATGATCTATTTAGAGACTACAGAAAATATTCAAGAGGATAAATATATCAATTGGCCTTTATCAGAATTTAATATACTAATTGTCCTCTAGCATGTTACTTAGCACCCTCCTTTGCTGGAGTGACTTGCTTTTATAGCACTGTATCATATGACATAATTGGTATTATGCAGCATTATTTGTATCACATTCTCTTCTCAAATTAGAATTTCAGGCAAAAAATGAAGCATAAGCTCATCTCTAGAAAGTCAGATGAAAACACAAGCATATATCTATTTCTTGGTTCTCATGACTATGACTCTAAAACAGAGGTTTATTAAACATAGAATAACTAATCAGACCTGCACAGCTAACTCTACCATCTGAACAGAAAGAAACAAAATTCACTTATTATCTAGGATCCCCAGGTGATTACAAAGTCATTTGTTTTCAACTTAAATGGTACTGAGGATTAAGTTTAAATGTAAATTTCTCTAACTTCTGACAATTACAATAATTCAAACTAAACAGGGGCGCCTGGGTGGCTCAGTGAGTTAAGTGGCTGCCTTCCCTCGGGTCATGATTCCACGGTCCTGGGATTGAGCCCATCGGGCTCCCTGCTTGGCGGGAAGCCTGCTTCTCCCTCTTCCCCACTTGTGCTCTCTCCCTCTCACTCTCAAATAAATAAATAAATAAAATCCTAAAATAACAATAATAATAATTCAAACTAAATAATGAAGCTACCTAATGAAGGTCCTGCTAACCCGACGTCAACATTCGGCTGTGGCTCCAACCTTCCAGACGGGCAGCAAACTGTCTTTCTTCAGCTGATACTCAAGACCAAACTAAAGAAAGTCATTAAGAATGTGAAAGCAAGATTACACATTAGTATGCTCTTCCTAGAATCACAATTTGCCTGTGGTTGCAAGCACTGCAGTTTGTGGTCAGCTTATTTGCATACAGGTAGCACTTTGGGGTAGTACCAGAGAGCCTCTCATCAGAGGATCCTAGAGATGGTGCAAAACAGGCCACTCATTTTCAAAAGAAAAAACTAAGAATTTAGGTGATTCATCCAAGATTGTGTAACTACCTGGCAGTAAAGCCACTTTCCATTTTATCATACATAAAAAGAAAAAATTATTTTTAAAAGAAAAGGTTCTTTTTGTATAATTAAAAAATTAAAATTCCAGTTGTAAGACATTAAACTATCCAAATTAATGTTCTGTATAAACAGCAAATCCCAATGTTGGCAACATTTCAAAATAATAGTAACCTTCCACTCATTATGTGACAAGTATTTATTGAATGCTTACTATGTACCAGGACACTGGCAAAGTTCTACAAAGAAAAAAGCCAGTGCTCTGACACCTTCTAATAGGAAGACAGCTATTATGTAACTAATATATGCAAAATCATAAATGATAGTAAATACTACGATGGAGTTCCGACAGAATACAACAGGAGGACCTAATTTAAAATTATTGGGGGCGGGGGGAATGGGCGACTGGGTGGCTCAGTGGGTTAAGCCTCTGCCTTTGGCTCAGGTCATGATCTCAGGGTCCTGGGATGGAGCCCTGCATTGGGCTCTCTGCTCAGTGGGGAGCCTGCTTCCCCCTCTCTCTCTGCCTGCCTCTCTGCCTACTTGTGATCTCTCTCTGTCAAATAAATAAATAAAATCTTTAAAAAAATAAATAAATAAATAAAATTACTGGGGGGACAGCAATGGATAGGCCTGCCTGCAAATGTGCCCTTTAAGTTGAAATCTGAAGAATAAACAGGAAGTTAGCCAAATGAAGAGTGGAGGGAAAAACATTCCAGGCAACATACAAATACTTTATGACCCAGTGATTCCATTCCTAAAATACAACCAACAGAAACGTGTATGTATGTGCACCAAAAGACATTTATAAGCATGTTCATACTACTATCATTCATAATAGAAAGAAAGAGAAATAAATGTCAACATGGGGTGCCTGGGTGGCTCAGTGGGTTAAGCCTCTGCCTTCAGCCCAGGTCATGATCTCAGGGTCCTGGGATGGAGCCCCGCATTGGGCTCTCTGCTCAGCGGGGAGCCTGCTTCCCCCTCCTCTCTGCCTGCCTCTCTACCTACTGTAATCTCTCTGTGTAAAAAAAAAAAAAAAAAAAGAAGTAAATGTCAACAGAACCAATACTGGGATATTTTTTTTAAAAGATTTTATTTATTTATTTGACAGAGATCACAAGCAGGCAGAGAGGCAGGCAGAGAGAGAGAGAGGAAGGGAAGCAGGCTCCTTGCGGAGCAGAGTCCGACACGGGGCTCGATCCCAGGATCCCGGGATCATGACCTGATCCGAAGGCAGTGGCTTTAACCCACTGAGCCACCCAGGCGCCCCCAATACTGGAATATTTATACCATGGAATACCACATAACAATGAAAACTGCTGCCACCTGCTATAATACAAATGATCTCCCAGACAGAACACTGAAAGAAAGAAGCCGGCCCCAAAAGAATACATATTGAATGATTCCATTTATGTTAAGTTAAAAACAGGATAAAACTAATCTATGATGTAAGAAGTCAGGCAGTGATCATCTCTGCAAATCATGGCAGAGAGAATAATTGGGGAGGAATGTGAGGGAATCTTCTGGAAAGCGAGTATTAATGTTTATTTCTCAACCCAGCAGTGGTAACATGGATGTGCTCATTTTTTTTTTTTAAAGATTTTATTTATTTATTTGTTAGAGAGACAGAGAGAGCAAGCACAGGCAGAGAGAAAGGCAGGCAGAGGCGGAGGGAGAAGCAGGCTCCCTGCCGAGCAAGGAGCCCGATGTGGGACTCGATCCCAGGACGCTGGGATCATGACCCGAGCCAAAGGCAGACGCTTAACCAACTGAGCCACCCAGGCGTCCCGGATGTGCTCATTCTAATAATTCATCGCATTCTACATTTATGATTTATGTATTTTTCTACATGCATGAACATATTTTTAAATAAATGCTGAGCAGAAGAAACAGCATATGTGAAGGCTCTGAGATCAGAAATAATCTGGTACATTCAGAACTAGAAGAAGGCCAAAGTGGCTGGAACATAGTAACCAAGAGGCAAAATAGTCTTAAGACTGAAGAGGTGGGCAGAGACTCAATGATTTAATGCAGAGCATCTTAAAGAGCTTGGATTTTAAGTTTTAAGTGGTCAACCATGAAAGGGGCTTAAAGAGGGAAACAATATGATCTGAATTGTGTTTTTAAACAGACTGGAGATTGGGGAAGGGCAGTGGAAACAGGGAGATCGGTTAAGGAGGCTATAGTAATGGTCCATGAAAGGGACTACAGTGGCCAGACAGTACCAGAACCAGCTAAAATGGTGACTTGCATGGATTCTCAATTAAATTAGAAGGTTGGGTACACTGGACATGGTAATAGAGTGAATGTGTGAAGCTGGAGAGGAGGAGGTATACAGGATGACTCAACTTCTGGTTTAAACAACAAGGTGGATAGACTGCAATCCACTAAGATAAGGAAGACCGAAGGAAGAGCAGGTCTGGAGGAGTGCAGAGATCAATGCGACTATCAACCCAGTATCTATTCCAACCTTTCCATACTGTCTAGTCACCATTCAGGTTGGGGTAGCATGGAAACCCAAACAATGATAGTAATTTCTACCTTATTTTGCTCATCACCAGCCCAATGCAAATTGCCTATGATATTTCTACAACCACAGCAGTTCAATCAGGAAAGGACACAAAACTCAGTTTGATACAGTGCTAGGGGAAGTGCATGTTCCTTTTGCGGGTTCCAATCCATTCTCTCTGATAGAAAAAGCTGGATTTCAACTGTGCCATCCAACATAAGTAATTATTCTACCCAGCTCTGTATCAGTCCCACAGAGCTTTGCAGCATCTACAAATCTGGTAACTATACTTTCCATCCATTCTCCAAGAGGATGATGAAATCATTCAACAAGATAAGCAAAAGACATGGGCCCAGTGTTGACCAAGGACGGCTAATGAGCACGGACACAAAATTAGCTAGGAATTTACTTAATTGTAAGATTCATTCTACCTATACTTTACACAAGGTTCTTAGGATTACAAAACTTTACCTACATTTCAGTAAGGTACTCAACAGACTGCACCATCCTATGGTCCACTAGTGAACAGAATATGAAACACAACTCAAAATAAATATTGCTAAGAGCTAGTTTATATAAGTAAATACTTTATATTTAAAGTTATATAAAACTATAAAATAGAAGTGAATATTTTAATAAGCATAACATTCAATATATAGAAGTATTTTATGTTTAAGGCAATAATTTAATCAGAAGTATTTCCTTCCTTTCCTTTCCTTCCCTTACCTCTTCTCCCTTCCTTTCCCTCTCCCTCCCTCCCTTTCTCTCTCTTTCTTTTCTTAGTTATCTCAAAATCATCCAGGAATTTAAAGAACCTAAGTTTCAACCTAAATTAAGAGAGTAATTAAATAGTGTCCAATTGGCCAACAAGTTAACCCATCTCCCCAAATGCCATATATACTCACAATAATGCGACGAGTTTAGTGGCTGTGAAATGCACTCCAGTGTGAACACATGCTTATGTAACATAACAAGAGGAACAACAATGGCTTATCCTTGCAAACTCTATTTTAGTAGAAAATGATAAAACACAAATTCTTATTTACAACCATTAAAAAACCCAAGCATATTTAAATTGCCACCAACAAAAGTATAATATTCAGTTTTTAAAGCTGTATCTCCTTTTGGCACTCTAATTACAAGGCTCACACCAAATGCACTAGGCTACCCTACCTCTTGTTTCTTTCAAAAGCACAGTTTATTTTTTAGAATTATTTTATTACTTTAAAACACACAGTTTAAATGTAACTAAGTGATAAAATTTCACTGATTCAGACTCTACCACCTTAGAATTGTTGAAAATGTCGGTACTAGATGCAAAGAAAAGCTATACTATTTAAACTGCTACCCATTATACTTGGCTTACATTTTTTTCAGCTTTTGGATATCTGAAAAAGTCCATCATTTTAATTGTGGTTGGGCACAGAATCCTAGGTGTACAGTTTGTTTTGTCTTTCAGTGCTTTCAAGACGTTGTTCTATGTCCACTGGCTTGGATTGCTTCTGAAGAAAAGTTTATCATTATTCATATGTCTTCTTTCTTCAGTCTTTTCTGTAAGTCTTCATATTCAGTCAATATGTGGTTTTTTTCTTGATCTGTTTTTAACATCTCTCTCCGTATCACTGGTTTTAAGCAATTTGATAACATATTTGGGTGTAGTTTGCTTCGTGCTTCTACTGCTTGGGGTTCATTTAGCTTCTTGGATCTGTGGATTTATAGTTTTCATCAAATTTGGAAAACTGTCAACTGTTATTTCTTCAAATATTTTTTGCTTCAACCTCCTCCTTCTAGGATTCCAATTACACGTATATATTGGCCATATGTTGTTTCCCAGCCCATTGATGGCTCTGTTTATCGATTTTAGTCTTTTCTCTGTGTTTCATTTTGAGTAGTTTCTATTATTATGTCTTCACATTCACCAATTGTTTATTATGCAGTGTCTAATCTATTAATCCCTATCAGTGTATTTTTTTTCACTTCAGAGAAGTTATTTTTATTTCCGTTTGACTTAGGTCTTTCATATTTTTCAGGTTTCTTTTTTTAAGATTTAAGATTTATTGTATTAATTAATTAATGATTAGAGAGAGAACACAGAGGGAGAGGGAGAAGCAGACTCCCTCCTGAGCAGAGAACCTGACATGGGGCTCAATCCCAGGACCCCCGAGATCACCACCTGAGCAGAAGGTAGATGCCCAACCGAGTCACGTAGGGCCCCCACCATGTCTCTCCTTAATGTGTTTATTCTTTCCTCTGCTTCTTGGACTTATGGAGTATATTTACCATACCTGTTATAATGTCCATTTTTATTCATTTGTTTTTTGAGAGAGAGCATGCGCGTGAGCCGGTGGGAGGTGCAGAGGGAGAGAGAATTTTAAACAGATTCCACGTTCAGGGCAGAGGCCAGTGTGGGGCTCAATCTCATGACCTTGAGATCATGACCTGAGCTGAAATGGAGTCAGATGCTTAACTGACTGAGCCACCCAAGAGCCCCTCCCTGTTTATTAATTTTAACATCTTTTTCTACAGATTGACTTTTCTCATTATGGGGTGCGTCTTCCTGTTTCTTTGCATGTATGGCAATTTTTAATTGAATGCCAGACATTGTGAATTTGTTACAGAGTTGAATGCTGAGTATTCAACCCAATTCCCAGAGTACAATAATATTTCTCTATTCTTGCTGCTGACAACTTAACTATTCCCAGCCCTGAGTGAGGTTCAGGAATTTTTCTTCTCCTGCTGCTTTTGGTGGTACTTTCCCTGCCTTGGGTAGTTTCCTTCCACACCAGCAGTTACTAGTACTCAGCTGAAATCTCACGCAGAACCCTTTGCACATTTCTGAAACTCTCTGTGTGGCTACCTCCTCTTTGGTTCTAGTCCTGAGAATTCTCATTGCCTTGGCTTCCACAAATTCCCTACTCTGTCTCCTCAACTCAGGGAGACTGCCAGGCTTTCTCTGGGTGTATCTCCCTGCTACTGCAGCCTGGAAGCACTCCAGGTAATAAGCAGAGTGATCAGCTAGAGCAACCGTAAGGCTCATACCTTTGTTTCCTTTCCCTCAAGGATCAGTGTCTCCTGCCACCTGTTGTTCAATGTCTGAAAATTGTTTCTTTATCTGCTTCCTTGTTATGTAAAGTGAGAGGGTCCCTATTATATATACCATCATGGTCAGAAGCAAAAAAAATCCTGTTACAGTCTTGTACTAGTTATGTTTTATAAGACAAGCCAGAACATCTGGTAGACCTGAAATTATATAATAAAGTCACACAATGGGATTTTATTGTTCAGTGAAAGACACACTGTGCTTCACCTTTTATTTTCTCATAGCAAAGTTAAGAGGCAGAGAAAGGAAAGCACTTAGGAACTAATTTGGCTCTTGTTAACAAGCTAATTCTGCTAGCTGGCCCAGGAGTGAAAAGTTAATTTTTTTTTTAAGCATACATATTTAAGTTGCTGTTTACTTTCTTTTCTATCAAATAGAACATTCCAAAAATTACTTACAAAAGGAAAACGAATTTTTGCAAACCTAACACAAAGTGATATGTAACAAGTCTAAATTTCATCATTCTGTGCAGAAAAAGTCAACTATAAAAAGTCACTTCCCTCAACTTGAATTTTTTTTCTTAAAAAGAGACAGGATACTGCAACTTAATCTAAAGGGCAATCATGCTGACTGCCAGCATTTGGCAATTAAAAAAAAAAAAAAACTAAACACACTGCTTGTCATCACCACCTACTACACTTGTTATCCAAAATTTTAGAATCTGACATTTAACTTGGCTCAGCAAAGCAACTTTATATTTTTAATGACCTAACTCTAAATCAAATCATGTTCCCTCTCTAATATATTAATAGTTTGTAGGCGAAAACAAAGCAAGTTTAATACTTCCCTCACTAGAAAATACTACCAATTTCACTCTTAACTTTAAAGTACGCTAGTGGCATTCCCTTGTTTTTGCTCTTCATTCCCTGACCCCAGAATAATAACCACCCCCCTCCCAGCAACACAATCATTAAAGTAAAAAATCAAATGGTAGACTAGGTCATCAGAGCAGTTATCTTCTTTCTCAAACCTCAGTTTGCACATCTGTGAAATGGAGATGAAAACACAACCCACAGAATTAAATGGAATAAAGGGTGCCCAATACCACATCTCCCTCAACTGTAGGCTGAGACGCTCCAGGACACTTCAACAAACTCCCATGAGAGCTGCAGAAGATTTTTAATTTAAGAAGCACAGAGATACTCAACAGATGTTGCACTGCCCAAACTACTGGCTTGAGGTAGTTCAGAGTTTTCACATTAGACTGCAATATATTCCTTTGATGACACCATATCTTTGTAAAGCTGGATTTTTAGTAGTGATAAAAAGCAAGTACCACTCCAAAATCAGTGTGGAACAGGAAATGAGGACGGAGCTATCCAATCTGATTCTAAGGCTTGAAAAGCTGTTCAATGCTCAACAGGTACAAACATATTCCATTAGTAAGTAACTGGTTATTTATGAAGGAAATAAGTTATTTTCCATTTACTTGCATTATTTTTTTAAATAGCTACTAGAGTTGTTAAGACAGACGTATTTAATGTTTGGACCTAATTATTTAATAAGCGGAACTGTGGCCTGGGGGTGCTGTGAAAAGTTAATGAGACACCATGAAACAATAAAGTTTAGGAACTTCCGGCATAATGTTTACTTGCAAAGGAAGCTTTCAGGAAATGGCAACTATTATTTCACTATTATTACTTCCTTACAGTGTGCAGTTTCATAGAAAAGGCAAGGTAATCTACATGCTGTAACAAACATCTCCAGAATGTTGTCCTATAGTTTTATGGCTCATATTTCCATAGAGAAAAAATTAGGAAAATGAAGAAACTCAGATGAACAACGTGGGGTAAAACCAGGTCCAGAGTATAGTGATATGGTCTTGCCATCTAGGAAGTACATGATTTGGGTCCTGACTGAGTTGGAAAGCTTGAAAATACTCTTTCCACTAGACAGAAGCAATTAATTCTTACTTCCATACTAGCATATATTGAAAAGCTCTAATATTAGGAGTTAGGAATTTATATCAGCACCTTCCATCTCATCTTTAAGACAGGTGATCCATAACTTCTGTGTTTAGGATCATCCTTCATTTCCCATGTTGACCTTCTCTTCCCTTCATTTTCTACTTAGGATATAATTATGAAGTAGATTATTTACCTCTGCTGAAGCATGAGATGGGTTGAACAATAATGGGACAGCTCGTAAGTTTAATGCATGCATCAGGCAGACTGGCTACTTGTCCTTCCCCTGTGGTCATCTTTTTGTGTGTGTAAATAGAAAGAGGACGAAAACTGAACCTGACACAAAACGGGCAGATGTCTTTTTAAATCTCCTATTTGTTTCCAAGGAAAAACAACCTGTAGCATTATAACTTGCTGACCATCACACTTGCTGCTTACCCTGGTCCAGACACAGTACTAGTTACACAGAGAACACACTTGCTACACTGAACATCTACATGTCCAGAGACACCAAATTTCCATTTAATTAAACAGTTTTCTGGACTGATCATTTTTATGCCTACAGCAGTTCTGTCAAATAACAGTTCTTTAAAAGATTTAAAAAATAAGTTTTATTAACAAGGGTACTGTAATTTCAAACACAGAATACTGTATTTTTTTGGTCAACTTTGTAAGCTAGTTTAGGTTAATCTTCCTCCCCAACTACTCCCCCCACAACTCCGCCCTGCCCCACCCAGGGCACTAATTTAGCCATTTATTCCCTAAGTGAGCAAAACACTGTACTAAGCACTAGAGGCACAGAGATCACTAAGACATGGGTCTTTTCCTCAAAGAGTACAGCGCCCAGACACAGAAGTTCCACATAACCTGAAAGCACTGTATCAAAAGTGCTATGGGATCATTAGCACTTGGCTCAGGCTGAAGTTTCAAGAAAACTAGTTATTAGCCCAATACCAGTCAATAATAGCATTAAAATTCATGGAACATGGTTACTTTGGATAAAGTCTGCAAGCTAAGAATGTTATCCCATAATCTATCCTAGAAAGGCCTACATAAATTATGCTCAGATCATCCCAACCTAATTACATCAGAATCTCTAGAGAGCTGGAGCCCAGGCAGCCACATTTACAAACCCCCACCCAGTGATTATGATGTGCATCCAAGGCTGAAAACCACTGGCTCACTAATTGATTAAGTCATTGTATCATGACTGATTTAAGTTTAGAAGCCTAGCAACATACAGACAGATTCCTAAGGCTAGATCCATGATCTGAAAATTCTTTTTATGTGTTTTCACTCATACCTTATTTTTTGATATGTGTTAGTAATACAAAATAGAAGGTTTTATGTTGGGTACCTCTTGCACTTCTGGCATAAACCAAGAAAAATAAGTGACTGTCAGTCCTCAATGATATGTACTACCTAAGATGTCTGATTTTGTCAACTTTAAGGCCAGAACAACTGGGGCCTGTAAAAATTATAACTTTTCGGTGCATGACTGAGTCCTGCAAGGGTCACTTTTACCATCTGCTTTCAAAAAGAACACCTGCACATAAACCATGGAGAGAACCAAAAACCAGCACTTAAAAAGGATTTATCCTGTGAAATGGACTGAGTTCTAGACAAATGAAGAAAAGGAAGAAATAAGAGTGAGATTGGAGTGGGTGGTGCAGCAGGTCCTCAGGAAGAAGACTTGAGAGAGAATGAGAGGCTTGGATTGGAAAGATAGAGAAAAGCATTCTAGCAGTTGTGAGGGAAGAGGGTGTAACAGGAACAGCATGATGAAAGGGGAAAACCCTGGTACTTTGGGAAAGCACTAAGGAGACACAATAATCTCCTTAAAGGAAACCACCATCCAGGCTGGACAAACAGGGTGGGGCCAAGTTATGGAAGACCTAGATGGACAGGTTGAGGACTTTAAACTTAATCTTACTGA
This sequence comes from Taxidea taxus jeffersonii, assembly GCA_003697995.1. Lineage (NCBI taxonomy): Eukaryota > Metazoa > Chordata > Mammalia > Carnivora > Mustelidae > Taxidea > Taxidea taxus. Next base: position 62,709 of record RCUC01137946.1, read on the forward strand.
AAAATGGGGTTCTACTTTGGTTTAATATCATACACGATTTGAGAAGATTCTTCTTGCAGATTAATAAGCATAATGTATTGAGATTCAAGGGGCTGGGATTGCTGAAGAGAAAAAGAACACCTCAGTACCTTCCAAATACTGCTCTCTGAATACAACAGGCATTTAAGAAATGTGAGATTTTTAAAAATGAACACTCTATAGCACAATATGCACCTTGGTATTGCTCCCAAATGAATGTCAAATTAATTTTATAAGTCAAATGATTTATAAAAAGGTCTGTTAGTTCTTAATATTAATATTTGAAATTATTACCATAAAGTTTATTACAGGAAAGCTAACAACATACCCACAAAATTATATAACCATTTGTGCTTTTACCGAGAAAGGCAATATTTAACTTTTTCTCAAAATTTTTTTTAACTTTTTCTCTTGATAGAACTGCTTATGTAGTCTAAATATAATGAAAATAAATATAATCAGTAAATGTGAAGACAGTATTTTTCGTGTTTTTTCCTTAAAATAAATGATAACGCCAAAATGGATGGTTTAGGAAGTTTGCCTTCTTAACCATTATTTGGCATAAAAGAGAGCTGCTGGACATTTGTAAGTATGATTATCCTTAGGTTTCCTAAGAGTAAAATATAGCAAAAATCCTAATAACTATGGGTAATGCATACTGTGTAAACATGTGACTCCCTATTATTATCAGTAACCACAGTTGAAGAAACATTTACAATTTAGACAAATTAGAAAATCAGGTAATATCACCAAAAAAACCCACAAGCAGCTAAAAAATATTTCACAACTAAACCAAACCATTTCCCCCAGATATTTTTAATTAAGAATTCATCAATATAAAAACTATATTTGTAGCATGAAAAAATAGACTATGCAAATTAATATTATAGCAAGATTATATTTCAGTTTATTAAATATAAAAAAACAGGTTGAATTAAGTCCATACTAAGTAAACCCATCTTATTAATACTTGTTTCCTAGAACACGAATAGCTGCTCACTCAAACCACATTTCTTATACATTACACTTTGCTTAAGCTTTTCCATTATGTCACTACCCTTTTTTCCCAATCAGGATAAAATTTTATTATTTTTAGAATATTAAGAGCAGGTTAACATTTTAATAGGTTAATATTCTGTATGCAAAAGTTAGGGTCTTATGTACTCTTCACTTACTGAATCTGAAGAAAGTTTAACAGTTTAAAATATCTAGAGCCTTATATTTGTAAGTATGACTTTTTTTTAAAAAGGCTTATTTGAGAGAGAGAGAGAGCGAGCCCGCACACAAGCAGGAGTGGGAGAGGGAGACAGAATCTTGAGCAGACTCCCTGCTGAGCACAGAGCCCAACGCAGGGCTCAATCCGACCACCCTAAGTCCATGACCTGAGCCAAAATCAAGAGTTGAATGCTTTGCTTAACTGACTGCGCCACCCAGGCACCCCTGTAAGTATGACTTTCAAATGCTATTTTTAATTTATAAGATATGACCAGTAGCTAAACTGATGCTAACAAAGCAAAAACATGGCAAAAAACAAGTAGCTATTACTAAAAAGCCCTTAAAAACACAATCACATTTCAAATAACTCCAAGCTGGAGTTATCTGCCAAAATCTTACATTAAGAAAGAAAATTAATATTCAAATTAATATATTTACTTTTAACTTCATCCATCTGTCCAGAAAATAACCTAAACTATTCTAATCCACTATTTTGCTTGTGGTGCAGCAGTCCTTTTCTTCAGATTATCAAGATAGTTTTTTTTTTTTTTTAAAGGTTATTTATTTATTTATTTGACAGACAGAGATCCCAAGTAGGCAGAGAGGCAGGCAGAGAGCGAGGAAGGGAAGCAGGCTCCCCGCCGAGCAGAGAGCCCGACGCGGGACTCGATCCCAGGATCCTGGAATCATGACCTGAGCCGAAAGCAGAGGCTCTAGCACACTGAGCCACCCAGGCGCCCCATATCAAGATAGTTTTTTTAAAATGATGTGAAATCAATCATATATCTCAAGAAATTTTAGAAGTTTACAATTCTCTTAATAAAAATGGAAGGGCCTCACCATAAGATACTCCAAAAAATATCAGATAAATAAGTATTCATTACTATAACTGATATATAAGAAATCCCATTCATTACAGTAAAAATGTCAAGCAAGCATTTATGGGTTTATGTGACATGACATAAACTGTAACAGTAATTCTTTGGGAAGAAAGATTTTCTTTCAGAAACAGCCCAAGAACCCAAGAAAGCAAAAACCTGTAACCAAACTTGCATTTCCCCTGAACCCCCAAAAGAAACCTGCAGCAGGGGATAGAAAAGAAAATGGAAGTTTAAAATAAGGTTTGATGAAAAGAAAAACAATCTGCTTCAGGACATACAGTGAAGGGGTTGTCGGGGTCTTCTCTAACGAATGGTTGAATCCGATTGTTTCAAATCAAAACAGAGACCCAATCAGTTGGGCTATGACAGATGACTTACAAAGCACAGCTACAGCCCCAGACTCGAACATGAGACATTCCTCCTTATGCCTAGTTTCCACTATGAGACTGAAAGGTGGGGGATCCAATTTGTGATAGATCCGAAATCCTTTGCTGAACGCCATTCTCCTTTCTTCAGAGGCAGCCCTGCGAAAACCAAGCAAAGCAAATGAAGCTAACGTTTCCTTCTGCAGCAAGGACTGCAAGGCATCCAGAAGTCCCTCCCTGCCAGGTTTCGATGGGGGGGGGGTGTGGGGAAAAAAGGGGAGCTCAGGGAGAGAATGGTTTATTCCAAAAGATAAGCCGTCACTTAATTTTACCAAAAGCCAGAGGAAAAGCTACCAATTCTCACGGCAAGGCAACCTAAGGTTTAATCACTCTTAAGTCCACCAACGGTCTGGTTAAGATGAGTTTCCCGTTTACTTTATGTTTACCAAAAACGAAAGATTTTTGAGCGTATTTCGTTCGGAGTTGTTTATCAGCTTCCTGCTTCAGGATTTGTCACTACGCTGAAAGGGAACAGATTCGGAAACTTCAAGCCGTTCCTTGGCCCGGGAAGGAGAGGAGGTGGGAGGGAAGGTTAACGAGGCTGCTTCAAAGCTCCTTAAGGGGCAGGAGAGAAAGGATTACCCGACGCGAATGGCTCTCCCGGGGGCGGCAGAGAAGGGCAAGGGAAGCGGCACAGGTTAACGCTGCCTCCCGCCCAGCCGCAGGCCACCGCCGGCTCGGGGGACGGCAGGCGGGAGCCCGTAAATATGAATGGCCACCCGGGAAGACTCACGACACGGACCCGACCGCGGCTCCTCGGGGGTCCCGGACAGCCGACCCCCGGGAAAGGGGCTCCTTCCCAGGGGGACGAAGCCGCCGGGCCGCCCAATCCCTCCATTATGCGCCAGAGGCGATGACCCGGCGCCTAGACCGACTTGGTTCCTCTCCCGCGGACAGCCTGACAGCCGCTGTCACCACAGCCCCCCGCCCGACGCAGCGCCCCGCACGACCCGTAGTCTCCTCACAACCCCGCCCGCCCTCCCGAGCCAGGGCTGCCCGCGGTCGCCCCTCACCGTTCCCGCCCAGGCTGCGGCGGGGAGGCTGCTCAGGAAGCGTCCGCCCGCGCGCCCGGCTGCCGGTGGGTCTGGCCGCGGCCGCTCCCCGCCCCCCGCCGGCTTGCTCACCTCTTCCTCGGGCTCCTCCTCCTCCTTCTCCCGCAGCCGCCACCGCCAGCGCCGCGGGAAACGTCACTTCCGCTCCAGAGGGCCCATCTCTTCCGCATTGCGCTGCGGCCGGGGGCGGAAGGCCCGCCCCTCGGGGGAAAAGGCGGGGCGTCAGGGAGCAAGCCCCGCCCACTCCTAACCTCCTTGCGGGTCCGAAATGGTAGGCTGTTTGCCTGCCTCTCTACGTAGCGACCTTCGCCTCAGGCCGCGGGTCGGCCAGGTCGCAGCTACGGGTCGGACCCCTGGGGAGCCGGGGAGGAGGAGGATCGGCCTCCCTGGCCGCCGCGCGTGGGCTCTTCAGAGCTTATCAGTCCTCCCCGTGGGCGCCAGGGAGGGGCTCTGGGGAAAAGCTTTGGGGACCGGGTACTGATATGTGCCCGAGATGGGTGTCAGGATCACCCCCGGCCGCCCCCAGCGACCTGCCGCGGGGGCGGGGGGGGCTCGGGACAGCGGTGAGCACGCGGGGCCAACAGGGCGGTGCCCGAAGAGCTGTCCATGGTGTCTCCCCGCAAACAGCGCCCAGTTCCTGTTCCGAGCATCTGGGTAGGTAGCAGAAGAAAAACTAATGCCCGCTTTGGAGCAACTCCCTCGGCTGCCTTTTCTTCTGGAGTGTTCCAGAGCTCTCAGGAACACTGCGGGAAGGAGCGCTGTGCTGTGCATACCGTGGAGAATCGGAAGTCACAAACCGGACCTCAAGACTGAGCTGAAACATGGCTGTACTGAGGCGCCTGTGGCTGGCACTGCAGGGCGAATAGCTTTGTCAGCCGTGGGATTTAACCTAAAGGCGTCTGAGCCTCTCATCTTCTCATTTTTCAACAAATCATGCTACGTGGCTAATATAAATGTGTCCCACGGACTTCTCATTCTCTTTCCATTTAATAGACCTAAATATGGGAATGAAGTCAAAGCCAAGAGGGCCAAAATCCTGAAGAAACTGTTTCTGCTTGCCTTCGTTTTTTCTTTACCTCTTCCTCTTCTTGCTTTTATTTTAGCAGCGAAAGCAGAATTTAAATTTGTTATATTGCACAAACTCATTTCCCCCTCTGGGCCCTGTCATGTGGCTTGACAGAACATTTCTTCACCCATTTTAGAGAAGCTGGGCCCACCCCAGTTTCAGGACTACTAAAGCAGCTATCATTCACTAGAAGAGAAGCCTTTTCTTTTCTAGAAGGAGATATGCAAAGACACACTGAGTTCTGAGAACTGGAGAGGATTTCTCATTTAGTGCTATTTACTTAGAAAAAGGTGTTTTGCTCTTAGTAGTGGTTACTGACAGGAGCCTCAGAATTAAACTTATGTTAAGAGTCTCTGCTAGACTGTGGTTGCTTCCCCCCTACCTCCGACCCCCCACAAAAAATCCATTTCAACTTGAGATTGCAGTCAATAGAGGAAGTAGATGGGAGTGGGTGGGACTGGGTGGGAATGGAAATTTTCTCATTTGCCTATTTTATAATGCCTCTCTAGCCCTGAAGGAATGCCAGATGTATGCATCAGAAAAACATATGGAAGGATATTGCTGCAGGAATGATGTTGATATTATTGAATACTTTGCTTGGGAGTTGTTTTTTATGTCAGCTGAGACCCAGGAAAGATAAGTTGCTTAAAATCACTCAGCTTCAAGTGGACTTGGAACCTGAAACCAAACTTGCCCACCCCTAACCTAAGATCACTTCCACCATGCCTATCTGAGGCCACACGGGAACCCCTCCTTCTCAGAGTGTCAATTATGCATGTTGGGCTCTTCTAGAAGCAGGTGCTCTCCCTGTTTCTGGTTTGCTTTGATTTTGAACTAAGGAGATTAAGGTAAAGGTTTCTTAGTTCTGGGTTTGAATTGCTATTTCTTTCTTCAGAATGAACTGGAGGGGGAAAGGGTTTTGGTAAGCAGAACTCTTTTTCCTAGAGCTGTCTGAAGGCCAGGACTTTTCCAAATCCTTTCAAAATAGACCATCTTAGTCGTGAAATAAGCACATGCCCTGGGGTTGAAAAATAAGAGCCATTTTACTAGTGACTTTTATAAAATGATATTCCTTCTTTTTCTTGTCCCTCTTTACTGATTACACTTGTTACGGCATATGAAAGTAGCTGGACAAATTTTCATCAGATTTGAAGAATGTGGGGAGGGGTGGCTGACTTAAAATACATGTTAAGGGGCACACACAAACTTCTGAGGTCTTAAGGGCCCACAGAGATTAGCTGACACCTTCTTGACCCTTGAAAATGAGCAATGAGGCCTGTGGTTGGCTGAAAAAAATAGTACATTGTAATCCGTAGAACATGTGAATGTTATATATAGGAAAACAAGTCTTTGCTGATGAGACTGAGTTAAGGGTTTTTGAGATTATTTTGCACTACCTGGGTAGGCCATAAATGCAATCACAACTGTCCTTATAGGGTAGCAGAGAGAAATTAGATACACACACACACACACACACACACACACACACACAGGCAATGTGAAGACAGGAAGAGAGACTAAAGCAGTCTAGCCACCAGCCAAAGGATGTCAGCACCCGCCTCTAGAAGCCACTGGAGCAGGAAGGATTCTTCCCCAGGGCTTCTGGAGGAATGGTCTTGCCACCACCTTGATTTCAAACTTCTGGATTCCAGAACTGTGAGAGAATTTCTATTGTTTGAAATCATCCAGTTTGTGATAATCTGTTACAACAGCCACAATCAATACAAGTCTATGTGTATTCCCATCAGGAGAGAGACTTAGATTAGCAAAAATCCCAGATAGATGATTCAGATATGAGCTTCATTAGCTTCAACAAATTGAAGGCAAACACCCAGAGTCTTAAATGTTGATTTTTGACCAAATTATTTCTCCTACTGGCAATTCTCTGTATGTTAAAATATGCACTCACCATTTCTATAAGTCAAAAATACTCATGTAGGGTAGGTGCCTGGGTGGCTCAGTGGGTTAAGCCACTGCCTTCAGCTCAGGTCATGATCTCAGGGTCCTGAGATCGAGCCCCGCATCGGGCTCTCTGCTTAGCAGGGAGCCTGCTTCCCCCTCTCTCCCTGCCTGCCTCTCTGCTTGTGATCTCCCTCTCTGTCAAATAAATAAAATCTTTTTAAAAAATACTCATATAGGGACTATAAATGGCTCAATCTAATAGCATGTCCCCAGTATACTATAGGGTTTATGTAGAAATGACTGATTATCCCAATAACATTTTTTTAATTATTTATTTCACAGAGATCACAAGTCAGACGGAGATCACAAATAGGCAGAGAGGCAGGCAGAGAGGGAGGGGGAAGGAGGCTCCCCACTGAGCGGAGAGCCCGATGTGGGGCTTGATCACAGGGTCCTGGGATCATGACCCGAGCCAAAGGCAGAGGCTTTAACCCACTGAGCCACCCAGGCACCCCCCCAATAACATTTTTTAAAACTATACCATGATTACATGACTAGGAATTTTGAGATGTCTAAAATATGAATTAGTGGTAGGGCCCATATTTCCTTATAGCCTGAATTTTATAAAAAATACTAGAAAATGTTTGGCAAACTTGGGGAACATTAACAGCCCAATCAAGTTACCTTTAACAGGCTCTCGTTCAGGTTACATAGACGAGAGCTACATCAGGATCTGCAGAAAGCTATTAGTATATAAGAAGGGATGGTTTTTGAGAGGCGACACAACAGTAGGTTCCAAAATAGCATTAGCAATTTGCTTTGAATATGCTTGTAGTAATCAGTGAAAGAGGTCTGAAACTAGAAAAATGGAAAACTTGTAAGTAGAAAATATAGTCAGCTTGAGAGAACCACTGTGAAAGTAAAGTCAAACAAAAACTTGGAAGACTGAAAAAACTGCTCACATGTACCATAGGTAAGGACGTTACCCTGTGATGAACAGGAAAATTAACAGACCAACTCAAGGGATCTCAAGTGAAGGGTTTTGTTTTAATGCCACTCAAGGATTCTTATGGAAACCAAAGGACCTGAGCAATAGCAGGGCTCAGCGTCACTGAGATGAGGTGGAGGGTGTTCACCTTGTCAACCTAGCTCTTTGTCCCTAAGAAGCAGGTATCTCTGGAATTTCCACACCTAAGGCTACATGGGGAAAAGGTGAACTTTCATGGGCAAAGTGGTTTTGTGAAGTAGCTTAAAATGGCTTCTACAGGATTTGTCAAAACATTCACCTTTCCCCATGTGTTTTCAATCATCAAGCACAGGATATAAAATCTGTGTTTCTGAAGATCTTTTTAAGTAAAAGCCCCAAAACTAAGGACCACAGTATATCTTCTGAGAAATGCTGTGCTAGGCCTTCTCATTGAGCTGGATGATTATAACATCCAAGCCCCTCCTGGGGCCCTGCTGCCAGGGCTAGAGGAAAGCCAGTATAAATTATTGGGGCCTGGAGGTCCAGAAGCAGGCCAGGGACCAGTCGACATTGCACATCAAAACCAATTTCATAGAACAATTTTTAGCTCGTCCGCCTTTGCCAGGCAGTCTGAAGCTACTCTCAGCAACTGTGAACCCACTATCCGCACACTATCTGTACACATTGGAGGGCAGTCTCCAAAGCATCTTGGACAATAAGAGCCTTATCAGAGCATAAGGCCTAAACATTCAGAGACGTTACATCGTTCTCGCTACACGCAGAAGTTCTGGTGTTTTAACTATTCTTACTTTCATTTACTTGTAACGACAGACCAAAATCTTGTTATACTTGGTGAATGGTGAGTCCCTTTACTATATGGACATTACCATGCTAGAGATGAATTCTTGTAAAAATACAGAACCATTACAATGTAGCAGTCTACAACACTGCATTTTGCAGCTCTACATCTGACCATTTTTAGAAGGCTTTCATGGTTTCAAGGGAAATTAAGTTAGCATTTTTAAATTTTAAACTCAATTAATTAGCATACACTGTATTATTAGTTTTAGAGGTAGAGTTCAGTGATTCATGAGTTGTATAGAACACCCAGTGCTCATTACATCACGTGCCCTCCTTAATGCCCACTCACCCTGTTACCGCATACCCCCACCCAGAAATTAGCATTTAAAACAAAATGAGGCACTTGTCAAAACTCACGGAACTGTATGCACTTAAATTTAAGAGGGTTAACTTTACTGTTTATAATTTTTACCTCAATAAACCCGGCTTTACGTTTTAGCATACTCTCACCAGGAAAGTGCTCACTGTGAGGCTGCATAATCTGGGGGCCAGGTCCAAGTGATGATGTTATCATCACCACAGGCAACCATGACTCAAGTCAACTGAAGCCCTCTGGGAGATGACGAGGAACATACTGGAGAGATTAGAAGTTGGTATGGTAGACCTGGAATTGCCCCTCCCCGATCTCCCACAAGGAGACCTGGACACCGATGACTGGGTGCAGTGGGAGGACCAGGGCCAGCTCCTGGAGACCTAAACTCAGAACTGCAACTCTGGGTTGAGGAGTTCCCATCAGCCTTGCTGAGCTTTCTTAGACTGGCATCTCAACTCTTCCCATGTCTGCTTCAGACGTCATGCCTGCCTCCTGATCTCACAATTTTCGGGCTCTCCCCGCCTAGTCCAGCTCCTTTGCCTTTCCCCCGCAGTGATCTGCTGTGTTATCTAATGCTATCTCATCGGCTGCTCCCTACAGGACTGCAACTCCTATTTCTCCTCTGGCTCCCTTCTCTGGCTGAGGGCTGTTCTCTGGGATGTTATCTGGTGGACGCTGCCCTCGGGCAGAGCTGCAGGTGCCTGCAGGACCCCAGCGGATCCACAGGGACATGGGTGGGACTCCACCAGCCTGAGCTATAACGCTGCCAGCAATCTTTGTGACTGTGGTTTATATTGCCTCAATAAAATAGCTTTCCTTTTCAAAAACCCCTCTCACCTATTTTGGAGTTAATTCAGAAGACTGATCCAAAAGGAAAAACTGAAGAAGCAAACCTTTAGCTTTATTGAAATGTCATCCCCTATCTTTTGCCAGTTCCCTTCATAAGGAAGGATGTACTGTGGCTATTTCAGGAACAAAACTTCTTCCAGCTGCGATAGGAGAGCTACTTGTTCTATGCACACATCTACGCTGAATTCACCTTAATTATCGAGGTCCCTGGGTGGTATTCAAACCCATGCCTGAAACCAAAACAGCCTGAGGGATTGCACAGGATAAAGTCTCCAAGCTTACTGCAGAAGTCCTTAAAAGTCGACACAGGAAAAATCACCAGTCGAACGGGCTTGGAAACACAAATTTCAGGCACACATGATGCCTGATGCGTGTCCTCTGTATATATGTTCGTATTTTCTTATTCTGTTGACGTTCTAATTTGAATCCTATTTTGTAGGCCACTATTGTGTAGCAGAAGGAATATGTAGTGATAAGGAAAGTTCCTACAATAAAGATAAAACTGAGGAAGCACTTAAGAGTGCACGACACCATTATAAATATTATTTGACCTGGCCAAGGGTATGCACACTACTAGTCTATGTTAGAGTCATATGAAATGCTCTAAAATCAGTCACCAGCAAAATACAACAAAGGATCTATTTAAAAATTAATTTAATGCTTGGCTAAAGCTTAATTACATATATAATTATCAAACAATAGTCCTTAATTTCCAAAAAGTTCCTCTTTTGAAAATCACAGAATCAGAAAGCATAAACTTTAAAACAAGTTCTCTGAATATTTACAACATGGTATAAACATTATAGAAGATCAAGGATATTAAATTGCCTGGGTGTAGCTAATCAGCAAGGCATATTCTTTATTGCATATATAACTCACATATGTGGGATTTTAAAATAAAATGACAGACTACTAAAATTCAAATGCATGTATTTTTTAAGCTGGTCAGGGGTGTAAAATCATGAGACAGGACAGTCAGCCCAAAACCATGCAGTGAGGTTTGTGGGGCTATTATTTCCCAAAGTTAAACTTCTCTGTGTTCTCCTCAAAAACCTATGTTGCATATATTATTTAGAGTTCATATTCAACCCATATTTGACCGTAACGCTGATTCAAGGAAGAAAGTTTCCATTCACCCAATGACTAAGTCCACACTCGACTCTCAATTTTAAGGCAGCAAAGCTACAGTGATGGCAACTGCTAACCAAAAGGTGATGAACACTGAGTCACTTGCCAGCCCTTTTGTTGCAACAGTGTAGTAATTTCCTTAAGACAATTTGCTACTGAATAATTTTCTGCTGTGAAAAGGCTTACTCTGTAGAAAAACACCACAAATTTCCAGAGTGAAAGTTAACTCCATGGTGGTATAAATATATATATGCATAATTACACAATTTACACTGCATACATCGTTTACAGAGAACAATGAACCGAGAGGGTTAATCTGAATGACCATATAAAATAGTTCTGTAAACAGAGTATGACAGGCAGTAAGGAAAACATGAACAGGCTTCCTAGAAATAATGTGAATTCCATTCATTCCAAAGAAATTGCATTTAAGGACACGGTAATGAATATTAATAATGTTCTTTGTATTAAAACAAGAATCAGTATTTTACAGTTTAAGAAACTTTACATATATACAAAATTTATACACTGGGAATGGTATTAAAGCAAACAGGGTCTACTTTCCTTCAATCAAAGACTTAAATTCTTTCACATTATGGTCACTTGCAACTGACATAGCATGATCCAGAGCGCGAACACTTGCAAGGAGTTTTACTATCTGTTTTATGTTTTCCCTAAAAAAAGAAAAAAAAAATTGGCAACATTTTATTAATTAATACAAAAGCCTTCAAAAGAAAATTTGTTATTGACTTTATGGCCACTTCTGAGGTTCGCAATCAATTTTTTCGAGCATACATTTTTAAAGAAGACAGGTAAACAAACCACAGCATGTAAAGAAATAAAATAAATTTATCCATATAAAACAAAACTTGTGTATGTTTAAATGACTAGCCTGGAGACCAAGTATCCACTTTCCAAAATATAAACACCCCAAAATTTCATTCAATGATTTCCATTGATATCTATAAAGAAAAGGAACCAGTCCATTGCTGAATTACTTTAGAGCCCTGCCTCCCATTCCCTCCCAAACCGGAGTCCCAGGTCTTTTGGAACATATCTAGAACACAAATGTGTTTGTGTGTTTCATCCCCAATCTAGCATCATCTCCACTCTTCCTAAATTCACTAAGAAAGCATAAGCTGGCTTCCTCTGTCACCCCAGCCAGCCTGTCACTCTGAATAGGCCTCAAATTTCAGCATATATTGAAATTACCTAGAGGGTTGGTGAAACACAGATCACCAGGCCCTGAATTTGAACCCACGCAGAGTTCAAATTCAGTAGGTCTGGGATGGGGCCTGAGAATCTGCATTTCTAACAAAGCTCCCAGGTGATGCTGACACTGCTGATCCAGGTACCACTTTAAGAAGGACTGTTTCAGGGGCGCCTGGGTGACTCAATTGGTTAAGCGTCTGCCTTCAGCTCAGGTCATGATCCTAGGGGGTCCTAGGATCAAGCCCCGCACTCATTCTCTCCCTCTCCCACTCCCCCTGCTTGTGCTGTCAACTAAATAAATAAAATCTTTAAAAAAACCCCAAAAACAAAAAAGACTGTTTGAACAGTTGGAACCGTGGTGAGAAACAGCACACAATGTGACATTATTAGCTGTCTCTTCTCTGCAAAACTGTAGCAAGCAGCTTTTAAGGAAGGATTATATTTGTAAAACTTTGTAACCCACAAGGAACCTACTTTATGAGCTCTGCACGCAGCAGATGCTTATCATAGATGCTGAAGTTCTTCTCTGTAGAAAAGTGAATACACTTTGTCGATATTTAACTTCCCAACAAAAACAGTTAAGTATATATAAATCAAAATGACTCAGGCTAAGGACAAAATTACACCTGACAAAGTATTTTACCACTAAAATCTTTACTATCTACTTGGTTTTAACTTTATTGTAAGAGGTAGCAAATTTTCTCAAGAAATTAAGGTTTTTGCACAGAAGGGAAATAAGGGAAAAGAAAAACGTTTTGTTAGAGGGGTATAACTAATGGTGTATATTCTAAAAATGAAAACTCTGACATTAGGAAGAATTTATCAAATGAAACTTAAAAAAAAAAAAAGAATAATGATTCATTTATTCATTCCTTCCTTGCAACCCCTGGTAAAATGTATGTACAAGCTGCTCCCCAAAAATCTTATGAGTGATGACCTTTAGTCTATGATACGGACAAAGGAAACTCCACAGAGAGCACAAATGTCCCAAAACTGGCATATAACCTTTAATATACTTAAGTTTCAGTGACCAGCTTTTTGAAGGTTTATGTCTGTATAATGAACCTCCAGAGATTAAGATCCATGACACTCTAAGAGCCTGAAATCTCCCCCAATTCTTCAAGGGAGGAGATCTAGAAAACCACGGTTCATTCATTTGCCTTAGAGCTGATGCTCATCAGAAGTCCTTCCTAATACCTTCATAAATAATACACTGAAAAAAAGATTAGGTAAAACTGGAAAAAGAAAAAATGATGGTTCTTTTGGGTGGGTTTACCAATACCAAATCAATGCACAATTTAAAGTAAAATATAAACATGACTCTAAGACATTTTAATAATACTAAATGTGACAAAAACTAAAGACTCTAGGTCACCATTTCATTGAACAATTACAAAAAATTACCTTGCATTTCTTTTTTCCACATCGGAACACCCGATACTGTTTCTATAGATTGTATCGGCTAAGTGTACAAGGTATCGACAGAAATTCTCTAACTGAGAAATAGTTCTTTCTCCTTTCAGGTTCATGAACCACTGCTTCGGGAAACAATTGATTACCTATGAAGAAGAAAGACACAAAACAATTAAAACAAAATAAAGTATCGAAAAGCTGAGCCTAAACAATGAGGTTAATGTTTCTAACTAGAAGGCCTGCTACTGAACCATACACATAGCCAAGTGCTCTGACGGGATATGCTTCTAAACCTGACTTTCCATATTAACTATACAAATATACCTGAATATATCTGTATTTTCAACTTCAACAGATAGGTACTCAAAACAAGAGATAAATAACCTTCAATATTTAACTAAATTAGGGACATAAAATTGATAACCAAATGCTTCATTTTCCTGTATTCCAGGAAGCCCTAAAGGAACTGAACTGTCCTTTTATCAGCAGCTTTTGATATAAAAACATGTGCAGCATAAATATCACACTGTAGCCCCTCCCCATCCCCAACAATTTAGTGAGGAGGCACCCATGCTGGCCCAGAGTGGGGTCAAGAGAGCACTGCAGGGGAGCAGCTTCGGGTAAGAAGAGGGCACAGTGTTGGCACAAAATCCAAGCAAGCTGAGGCTGACTGCACCTCGGCGAGGGCAGTGTGCTAGCAGGATTCAGTCATGTGGGCAGAGAAGGCTCCCCACTAAAGAACACAGGCATGCTTGGAGAAATGACTGACTCCTGGGCTGGGGCCAACCAAGCAGATGAGCCCAGAACATCATGTGCCAAAAAGCAAGAAAGTGCTCCCCCAAAATGAGATGTTACAAGGTCACAGAGGTCAATCTGAAGGGAATCAAATGAAATCTGGGACAGTTCCTGCCAAAGATGCAGAATCTGAATCCAATCGTGAAAATATCCAACAAACCCAAACTGAGGGACACTTTGCAAAATATTTAGCCCATCATCTTCAGAAGTGTCAAGGTTTTGTAAAGGTCAAGAAAAGACAGGGGCGCCTGGGTGGCTCAGTGGGTTAAGCCTCTGCCTTCGGCTCAGGTCATGATCTCAGGGTCCTGGGATTGAGCCCCGCATCGGGCTCTCTGCTCAGCAGGGAGCCTGCTTCCCCCTCTCTCTGCCTGCCTCTCCATGTACTTGTGATCTCTCTCTGTCAAATAAATAAATAAAATCTTAAAAAAAAAAAAGAAAAAGAAAAGACAAAAACTCTTCCAGATTAAAGGAGACTAAGGAAGACATGACAATTAAATGTCAAGAATGATCTGGGAACTTCTTTGGCCAAGGATGTGATATTGTTGACATAACTGACAAAACAAAGTTTAGCTTAGGTCTCAAAGCTTAGGTGTCAGTAACAGATCAACAATGTTGATCGTTACACTATAATTATGTGTAAGAACATCCATGTATGTATGAACAGACATAAAAGTATTTGGAGCAGAGGAGTATCAAGTTAGAAACTTACTTTGACATGGTTGAGGGGAAAAAAACTTTGTATTGTACTTGCAAATTTTCTTTAATTTTATAATTGCTTCAAAAAATTTTTTTAAAAAGAGAAATTGGGAATGCCTGGCTGGACCTCTTGGTAGAACATAACATATTGACTCTTGATTTAAGGGTGATAGGTTCAAGCCCCATATTGGATACAGAGATCATTTAAGAATAAGATCTTGGGGCGCCTGGATGGCTCAGTGAATTAAAGCCTCTGCCTTCAGCTCAGGTCATGATCTCAGGGTCCTGGGATCGAGCCCCACCCATTGGGCTCTCTGCTCAGCAGGGAGCCTGCTTCCTCCTCTCTCTCTGCCTGCCTCTCTGCCTCCTTGTGATCTCTGTCAAATAAATAAATAAAATCTTTTAAAAAAAAAGAATAAGATCTTTAAAAAATATCAGTAATAAGAAAGATGAAACTCTGTAACTCCCGTAAAGTAGAAAACAAAATAAAATTAAAATTATTTCTTAAATGAGAAACAGACTATTCATCCAACTATTAAAAATTTATTATTCTAGAATTACAACTTTTATTACTACCTGCCAAAATGATGATATAATAGATATACAGAAGTACAGATACAAATGGTGCAGTACACATTTTTATGTAAAAAATGCTGAGGGGGTTCAGAACTACCTGAGAAACAAACTGTCAACATTACACCAAGGTCCATAATCAAAGGACTTTTCATAAAATTCTAAAATCTCTCTTCTAACAAAGGATACGATTCACTTTAATTTACATGCTTTAAAAATTATAATACATGTCATTTAACTCACATTTTGGGCTTTTTTGATGCTGTCATCTCCATATTCTGAATTCTGAAAAGCCATGAGAATGTATCTATTTAATAAACCATCTATTGACAATTCCTGAAGAGTTTTATTCGAGAAAATGCCATACCACTGAAGGAAATTCCCTAATAACTAGAAAGAGAAGAGAGAATTATTCGCCCTCAGATTGAGATATAACTGAAACTTAACATTATATAAGGTATACAACATAATGATTTGATCTAAGTATTTAACATACTACGAAATCATCACCACAGTAAGGTTAGTATCCCTCACCTATTTTTTTCCCTCGTGATGAGAATTTTTAAGATCTACTCTCTCAGCAGCTTTAGATATACAACACAGTATCACTACCTACAGTCACTATGTTGTACGTTACACACACAGAATTATCTTATCTTGTACCTGGAAGTCTGTACATTTTGACCCCTTTCACCTAATCCCCCAACCCTGAAGTTGGATGAAATTTGGATGTCATTCTTCACCTCTCCCTCAAGTTGTCTGACCACCTCTACCCACTGTGTTCATTTCTCTCAGACCCTGTTGCCACCCCCTAATCCAAGCTGTCATCATCACCTTCTGGACCTCACAGTTCCTCAATAATTATGAGCATTAGCTCTGGACGAGTCTTTCTCAAGCAGGGTTCTGAGAGAAATTAAACCTACAGAAAGTAATTTGAGTGTCTCCTTACTTACTTACTTACTCCATCTTACTTTCCAAAGATGGTACACAGCAAGTACCATTCTAGATGCAGGGAAAAAAGAATTCATTACGCTCAGTGGAGGACTTGGGGCATTAGGTATTGATTATTTCACAGACCCCAGCTGAGAAGATCTCATCAGTCAGACTGGCCTCAATTAGACTCCCATTTCTACACTGAACAAAGGAATGACTGCGCTGGTTATTCTGTGCCTGCTGTCCCAGGAGTAGACTGAAAATAATAGTGTCTAGTTATAGGCTACTGTGACAATTCAGCAAGATAAACAATAAAGGGCGTGGCACAGTGCTTGGCACACAGTACATCCATAATAAATTTTCACTGCTTTGATCCATTATCCACACAACAGCCAGAGTAATCTTAAAAATGGCAATTTGTGGGGGCACCTGGGTGGCTCAGTGGGTTAAGCCTCTGCCTTCGGCTCAGGTCATGATCTCTGGGTCCTGGGATCGAGCCCCACATCGGGCTCTCTGCTCAGCAGGGAGACTGCTTCCCCCTCTTTCTCTGCCTGCCTCTCTGCCTACTTGTGATCTCTCTCTCTCTGTCAAATAACTAAATAAAATCTTTAAAAAAAAAAAAAGGCAATTTGTGAATGTCCCTTCCATGACCAATATTAATTTTCAAGAAAGGTACACAAGCAATTCGATACAGACAGCCTTAGCATTATTTGTAATAGTCAAATTAGGGAAGCAGTCAACTATCCATAGATTGATGAATAGATAAAGAAGATCTGGTTGTGTATCCACACCCGACCCCCAGAATATTATTCAGCCACCATTAAGAATAAAATCTTGCCATTTGCAACATGGATAGAGCTACAGAGTATAACGCTAAGTGAAATTAAGTCAGCCAGAGAAAGACAAATACGATTTTACTCATGTAGAATTCAGGAAAACAAACAAGCAAAGAAAAAAAAAAAAGACAAACCAAGAAACAGACTCAACTATAGAGAACAAACTGATGGTCCCCAGAGGGAAGGCTGGGGCAAGCGGGATGATGAGTGGAACAGGTGATGGGGATTAAGGAGTGCATATAGCATGATGCGCACTGAGTAATGCATAGAATGGCTGAACCACTATACTGTACACCTGAAACTAATACAACGCTGTACGTCAACTATACTGGAATTAAAATAAAAATTTTTTAAATTTTTTTAAAAAAATGGCCTTTTCAATAAACAGTTCTAGAACAAATGAAGTTCAATCCAGGCCCCACACCTTAGGCAGAAATCAACTCAAAATGGATCATGGACCTGAAACTATGAACTATCTACATGAAAGGAGAGGAGAAAAACTTTGGTCTTGTGTTAGGCAACAATTTCTTAGGTATGACACCCAAAGCACAACCCATGACAGGAAGAAGTGATAAATTGGACATCATCAAAATGAAGAACTTCTGCACTATGGGAATGAAGACAAGCCGCACAGGAGAAAAGCAAAACTCCACAAGCCATACACTTGATATGAAGAATTTGTATCCAGAATGCAATACTCAAAGCTCAGTAAGATGATTTTTAAAAATGCGGGGCGCCTGGGTGGCTCAGTGGGTTAAAGCCTCTGCCTTCGGCTCAGGTCATGATCCCAGTGTCCTGGGATCGAGCCCCGCATCGGGCTCTCTGCTCCGCGGGGAGCCTGCTTCCTCCTCTCTCTCTGCCTGCCTCTCTGCCTACTTGTGATTTCTGTCTGTCAAATAAATAAATAAAATCTTAAAAAAAAAAAAATGCAAAAGATTTGGGCACCTGGTTGACTCAGTCAGTTAAGCGTCTGCCTTCAGCTAAGGTCAGGAATGATCCTAGGATTCCTGAGGCTGGCTCGCTTGCTCAGCAGGGACAGGGAGTCTGTTTCTTCCTCTCTCTCTGCCCCTCCCCCTCCCTGCTCTGTCTCTCAAATAAATAAATCTTTTAAAAAAAAGGCAAAAGATTGGAACAGATACTTCACTAGAGAACATACACATATAGCAAATCAACACATGAAAACATGCTCAACATCCTCAGTCATTTAGAGAAACACAAATTAAGACTGTAACAAAACCACTACACACCTAGTAGAATGACTTTAAAAAAACAAACAAACAAAAAACACCACTCCAAAACTGACAATACCAAGTATGGTATGTGGTGAAAATGAGGTATAATTAGATAACATTAATATATTGTCGATATGAAAACCAGCTTTGCGCCGGTATTTATCCAACTTAAATGTAAACTCACATACCCAGAAAAGGCCAATATGCAAATGCTTACAGCAGCTTTAATTCATAATCACTCCAAACTGGACAAAATCCAATATTCCTCAATTGGGAAAAGGATTAAAAAAATATCGCAACTTGTGGCATCATCTACCTTACAAAGGAATACTACTTAGCAGTAAAAGAAATTAACCACCAGTAACAGATGAAAACACTGATAAATTCCAAAGACATTATGTTAAGTGAATGAAGCCAGACTGTAAATAATTCCACTCATAAGGCACCCTTACGAAGAAAACCACAGGACAAGAAAAAGGGGCGGCCATGGGGCAGCGGTTGGCTTGACTACAAAGGGACATGGGAAATTTGGGAGATGGAAGAAGTGTTACACATCTTGATCTGGGCAGTGAACACAGGTCTGTATGTACATTACAGCTCCTATACCATCTGGGAAGCTCATCTCCTCCCCAAGTCCAGCCATCTTGGACTTTTCTCAGTTTTTCTAGTGTATGCTGCTCTTCCTCACCTCAGTGCCAGCTCCTACTTACTCCTCTGGTCTAATAATCCAAATAGCACTTCCTCGGGGCAGTCGGGGATCTTCTGTGACTCACCAGTCAATGTCTCTGTGCCCTTATTCTATGCTCTGATTCTACCTTGAATTTCTCCTTTCCGGATTCACCACACCTGAGATAATACTGGTTTGCTGTCAACTATGCTGGATCATAAACTCCATGAAGGCCCCACTTCTATCATATTCAACACTATATTCCCCAAACTAGAAAAGTAACTGATATTCTACTCGCTGAATAAAGAACTGTGGCTTAGCAAGGCATTTTGCTGGCTAGTTTGGACCTTGCTTTGGAACTCAATATATTTTCTTGTGTGGAAACATCACACCTGAATAAACTTTTGGAACAAAATTAGTTTGTAAAATGGAGTTTGTTTACATACATCAATCTAAGAGCAAAATGCCTTCCAAAATATCTGAGTCAAACAAAATTGAAGTCTTTTAGATAGCCTAGAGACACATACCTTAACTGAAGACCAAAACTGTCGTTGAAAAAACAAGTAAGGCCCAGAATTTTTATTTTCCAAGACACTAAGAAAAAAGGAGAAACATGAGCAAACATTTTATATGTTAAGTGCCATCTGATTCCTGGAAAAGATTTCTACAAGTAAAATACCTGAACAAAAGAAATTAAGTAATTTTTCAAATTTTCAAATAATTATATTCCAGAAGACAGGTTTTAAAAGAAAATGGAAATTTACTAAAAGACACAAAGGGAGAACAAAGAGCGTTATTTGCTTTAGTCTGCTTAATGGAACAATTTTTCCACTGAGCTAGTCTCTTTGGGTTACAGGTTTATGATAAATAGGTATGGTTTGCATTTCAAGCTACCTTTAGTTTTTCTAGAACTTAAGAAGCCTTCTCTGGAAGATAATGGAGAATATTATCATCTTTAATGTTCTGAGAGTTACTTACTTTTTGGGATATAAGGGCATGAAAACATCGTCATCTAAAGTTCTCCTCATTCTTAATAAGAGTGCTTTTAGGTACACCTAAAGAATTAAAAACAGAGCACACTTATATAAGGGTTATGATAAAACTTAAATTTTAATCTAAATCAGTATTCAATTGCAAGTCAACAGTCTTCTCCTATTTTTTTACCTTCCTTACTTGAAGGCATTAAGGTCTTTAATACTCACGACTCCCAGGTCAGCCCTCAACTACCAGGCATTGAAGCCACTTAGAAATCTGTGAACCCTTCAGGCTACTATATATCACTAAGATTTAAAATCAAACACATAATCTTCTTCTCAAAAGGAGGCCGGTGAAAATGATAATGGACAGCACCTTTTCCAGGGTGCCGGGATGGCTTAGTCAGTTAAGAGCCTGCCTTTGGCTCAGGTCATGATCTCTATCTGGGCCCTGGGATCGAGTCCTACATTGGGCTCCTTGCTCAGCGGAGTGCCTGCTTCTCCCTCTCCCTCTACACCCCTCACTCAAGCCTTCTCTGTCTCTTTCTCTCAAATAAATAAATGAAATCTTTAAAAAAAGAAAAAAAAAAAAGAGCACCCTTTCTGTGTTTAAATTGCTTACTTAAGAATGCCTGGAGGCTTAGCAACAATCTGATGTTTGAAAACTAGTTTTTTTTTAAGATTTTATTTATTTGACAGACAGAGATCAGAAGTCGGCAGAGGCAGGCACAGAGAGGAGGAAGCAGTCTCCCTGCTGAGCAGAGAGCCCGATGCAGGGCTCGATCCCAGGACCCTGGGATCATGACCAGAGCTGAAGGCAGAGGCTTTAACCCACTGAGCCACCCAGGAGCCCCAGAAAACTAGTTGTTTTATACACTGTTCAAATGTTTTTTTTTTTAAGATTTTTTAATTTATTTGTCAGAGAGAGAGGGAGAGAGAGCGAACGAACACAGGCAGACAGAGAGGCAGGCAGAGGGAGAAGCCGACTCCCTGCCGAGCAAGGAGCCCGATGTGGGACTCGATCCCAGGACGCTGGGATCATGACCTGAGCTGAAGGCAGCTGCTTAACCAACTGAGCCACCTGGGTGTCCCTGTTCAAATGTTTTAACAGTTAAATCATCAATGGTTACCCATTTTAGTAGTTTTACATTGTTCTTTTTCCAACTAAAAACCCCAAAACAGTTCTTAAAGGGATTTCTGATTAGTGGGAATTGGGGAAGTGAGAAGGATGAGAGGCTACCTGGAGTAATGACATCACCTTGCCAGAGAGAGTTGAAAATTAAAAATGATTATCTCAAATCTCATGTATTTTGGGCTATAAAGGACCAGAGGGCCTGAGGGAATCAGATTTTCTGGCAAGCCTTAGAACATAACCACTCATTCTGTCAACTCTTGCTCATTTTTTAATTTTTAAAGACTTTATTTATTTGCAAGAGAGTGTACGTGTGCACAAGAGCAGTGGGGAGAGGCAGAGGGAGAGGCAGAAGCAGACTCACCGCCAAGCAGGGAGCTGGATGTAGGGCTTGATCCTGGGACCCTGAGATCATGACCTGAGCTGAAGGCAGACGCTTAACCAGCTGACCCACCCACATGCCCCAACTCTTGCTCATTTTTGAAAGAAGAGGGGAGGAAAAAAACCTTTCACAGATAATAAATAAATTACCTGTGTATTTTTGTTTTCTGCATTCACTACTGAAGGATATCCATTTATTAATTTTAGTGTAATTCCAACCATTCTTGAAGTCTGTGTTGTAGAAAAAGGGTCCCACATATTTTCAGCTATTACTATGAAGAGAAAAGTAGGATGTGTTGAGACACAGAAGTAAATTGCAGCGACTTAAATCTGCTGTCAAGCAGTCCTCAACTTACAAATGCCAATCCTGACTTACTTTTTCTCTCTCTAGAGTATAAGGTCCACTCTTCTTTGTCCTCTTAACTGTGGAAACGTTGGAGATGAGGCAAATGTGGGGAGGACATAGATTCATTCTATTCTCTGCTGTTGGGTGATTTATAAAGATTGGCAGGGAAGAGAGGATTTCTATATCCTAGGATATGCCCCAGCATCCAGAATTCCTAATTAAACTTGAAACTTATTTTTAATATTTTAAATAGGTTCCCATACCAATGATTCCTAATCTTTTTTGAGAAATTGATAGAAGTAATGAAATTTTTCCCCAGGAAAATGCATATTCCCCCTGCCAAAACTGTGTTCAGTTTTGCTTTAGGTAGTGTTTTAAGAGTTTCTAAAATTCATCTATGGATCAATTACTGCCTCCAACTTTAGGCCCACCCTGAAGTGGTCTCCAGTCCTAGGTTAATAGACGTGCACCCTTCAACCATCTCTGAACCCAGTGGTTATTTTATCATTTGTAATATAACTTCAATGAGGGAATATGCTCTGGTTAAAAACTCGTAAAAACAGATTTAGAAAACTCATGTGTTTAAATGTTCAAATTCAGAAATCTCTACCTGTTAGTTTTGGAAGAATCACCTTTTCCACAATAGTGGGCAGCAGCGCAATGTCTACATCATCTTTCTCTTGCTCTCGCTCTTCACAACCATAAAACAGCAAAGATTCAAACCACAGCATATTCTCAAAGTCACGACATTTTGCCTAGAAAAAAAGAGTATTAAAAGCGAAACATTTAAAATGCTTGCTATCTGCCTCTAGCCCTGGTATGAGGAACTCAGGAACAGGATTTAACCTTCAGTCATAAACAGCTAAAAACAAAATATATGAAACATCCATTTTCAGACACTGGATACATGCAGTATAGGACTATGACCGTCCCCCCTGGCCCCCTGCAAAGAGAGAATCAAATGAGGTGGACCCCTGGAGGGAGAGCGGAGCAGGGTAGAGGGGTCACAGGCAGAGCAGTCTCACTTAGTCGTGGAGACAAGCACTGGAGTTCAGGGAGGCCAAGACAGTTGGAAGCTGTGGGGCAGAAAAGAAAAAGAACTCCAAAATGCACACAGGTCCCCCTGACCTCTGCTCTGTACTAAGACACACGTGTACAAGGTGAAACTCCACAAGGTCTGGCAAAGAACAACTGACAGCTGGGGGCCAAATGGTTCAGTTTTTTCAGTGGTTTCCAGGGCTCCAACTTCAGCCCTTTTCTCCTTTACGGTCTACACACTCAACCCAGCTAATCTTACTCATGGGCATGGCTCCGTCACCTGTAGGTAACCTCCAAAACTCTCTCTTAAACATGATCACTGAACGTACATAGGACCCTTATATACCAGGCCATCATGTCCTATTGACTCCACCTCCTAAATTTATTAATTTGCCTGACTCTCCCAATTTCCATTACCCTCGACTCAGTTCAGGTCCTCATTTCACATCTGCCCCACCCCGCTTTCCCATGAGGTTCCAAGTTTTTCTAGGATCCAAGGACCTAGGTCCGACTATTCATTCACATTCATATCCCAGTGTCACTACATGTCAATTTAGTTAACTGAGAGAAGCACTGTATGGAACCTGAAAGTCACAAAGGGCTCTCTTGAGAAGGAAGGGAGCGTAAAACATCATGACATTATACAATTTGCATTACAGCCCTGTGGCCCACCTCCCCTCTAGCTTTGAGATTAAAATTACCCAGGTACCATGTTATATTGCTTTGTACTAGTGACGCAAGCCACTCACCTCAAGAGGAGTCCAAGTGAGAAGCTGCAGCCGTATAAGGGGGTTGAATAGCTTTGGCAAACAAAGACCGATGTAAGCATCCTTGTAGGACAGATAGTATTTTGAACGCCATGCCTCAAACTGAGATTTAATACAGTCGATTGAATAGAAACTTTCAAGGACATCTTCAAACACCTTGCCGGACTCCTTTGAAATACGATCTAAAGACAAAAATAAAAACAACAAAAACCCCACAGAGAATCGTAACTTAGTATGTAGAAGAAAAAACACAATTCAGTATTTTCAGCATAACTTCAGTATCAGTCAAATAAACTCATTAACAGAGAAATCATTACTAATCACAACTTAACAGAAAGCATAACAGAGATAAGTTTAGGTTTCAAATGTCTATTATGCAAACCAGAGTGCGGGCAGTGCTCCTTTGCATGGCTCCAATATGTACCATTTCTGGTCCCCAGAGTTTAGTTAAATCCCACCTGTCCCCCAACTAGTCAGTTTAGTTTTCAGTTACTGTGGTATATTAACCATGAGTAATTACATGACATAATTGCTCTTCAGTCCACAAATCTCTGTATAAATGTCAGATGTGCATCATGATCAGTGATCAAGTCTAATCAAGTCTTCAGACCTAAATGGCAGCTTACATAGAAATATAGTGAATGGAAAAACAAATTAGTACTATGAGGAAACAGACAAATCTAGAATTTAGAATGTAGGAAGTTCAGCAAGGTAAGTGGCCTGGTCTCTTCAAAAACTTAATGTCTTAAACAAACAATGGGGTGTGTATGTGTGTAAGGTACTCATGGACATTCATTAATTCTAGGGGGAAAAAATGCAACAACCAAAAAGTGGGGCAGGAAACCTTGTGTGGATCCCAGTTTGGAAAATACAGACTAATCCACAAAAACAGTCTCAAGAGTTTTGTTTTGGGGGAACTGCTACTAAACAGACACAATGTAAAGAACTTTTAGGTATACATGCTCAAGTGTTTAAAGTATCATGGTGTCAGGGCGACTGGGTGGCTCAGTGGGTCAAAGCCTCTGCCTTCGGCTCAGGTCATGATCTCAGGGTCCTGGGATCGAGCCCCACATCGGGCTCTCTGCTCAGCAGGGAGCCTGCTTCCTCCTCTCTCTCTGCCGGCCTCTCTGCCTACTTGTGATCTCTGTTTGTCAAATAAATAAATAAAACCTTCAAAAAAAAAAAGAAAATAAAGCATCACGGTGTCCACAGGCTACTTTCAAATGGTTCAACAACACACACACACACACCCTTCAAAAAGTTAAGGCAAACTTGGTTAAATGATGGTAAGAACTGTTGAATCTGGGTGACAAGTACAGGGGTGATCACTGTGCTATTCTTTCTAATTTCTGTTTAAAAATATTCAGTGTAAAAAGTGGGAGAAATATAGACTTCTCTAAGTTCCAAATGGCTTGCAGCCAACAGAATTCCAAGTAATCACAACCAGTGGTAGGAAACGAAGAACTTCTGAAGACTCTTCCAGAAATGCCTGGCACGTAACGTAATTACTCATCTTGGTTGAAATTATTCAGAACTCCCCAAATCAGGAGTTTACTTCAGGTCTGAGTATCCCATGGCCGAGCTCTACCTTCCTAAGACAGGATGCATTAGGGCTATTCTTGTGATCGGACACACTTTTTTTTTTCTTGTCACTTAAAATTCTATGGTTCTGAAGAGTTACATCACTTATTACACAAGTACTAAATAAAGCCCATGACCAGGTGTCACCACTACTTTTGAGACTTCATCATTATATTCAGTTAATGAAAATGGGTGCAAGTTTTTACCATTAAGAAGAAAGTGACTGATTCCAATTCAGGGGCCACAAAATTTCACACCATCTTGCGGCAAAAAGCACACCCAAGTAGAAACCAAAGTGGCAATGAATCTCACTTCCAAATAAATGTCTAACCTTTTTCCAGATTGAAATTTGTAATATCTGTAGAAGTTTCTTCATCATCACTGGAAAGGCCTTCAAGGTGATCTGCCATCTTACCGGTTTGCTCTCTGGCTTGTCTCCGACGAGTCCTAAATAACAAACATCATGTTCCCAAACCAGATAAAAGATGCCTCCCTTTGCAAACAAAGCAACAGCAAGCATTTTTAGAATTACCTCCTGGCCTCCCGTTCTGCAATCCTACGTTTTGCATGCTCTTGATACAGTGCCCGATCTCGCCCAAAGGAATCAAGATTTGGTGCCATCAGAGCTTTATCTGTAAAACAATGATGGTTAAAATTAAAAGCCTTCCTTCAACAATCTTGAGGAAAGAGTTTGCACAGAATAAGCCATAATGATAGACTGTTTGCTAATCTCAACGACAGGATTCTGCGGTAACTGGTAAACCAGATAGTTTTCTAGTTTAGAGCAAATCTCAGTATTATGCGGTGTACCCATGAAAAGGAGTAGAAAAATAAATGGAGAGTTCAATAACCCTACACAAAAACAACTGGGCTTAATCACTATTTTTATATCTACTTGTAACAGAACTAACTGGTTGATACTATCATGATGACCAAATAAATTAAAAATCAAAATTACCTGTGCAAAGGGAAAAATAATAGATTACTTTTTAAGGAAGAAGTTAAGCATCATATATTGAATGATACGACAGAAAAGAAACATGGGTAGGAAGGATGAGAAAACAGCTTTGTTTCAGGAGTTTAGTAATTTTTCCTATTTATTCTGATTTTGCTGTGTAGAAAGTTATTCTCATTACTATTTCTAGAATAAAGGACAGAATCAACATATAGAATGAAAACTGGATCTAAGAGAACCAACCTATACTTTCTCCAACAAATTCTTTCAAAGCACAATTCCCTTTTTTTGCTTCTTATTTCCTGTCTCTCTCTTTTTTTAACTTTCTGGGACAATTTTCTAGCCTTAGCTTCCAACCTTCCTATTTAAATTTATATTTCAGTTGCCATCTTTTTAATTCCTAAGAGATGGCTCTTATTCTGAGAATACTTCCTTTCTATAGCGTCCTCTACTTCTGTCACATGTAGGGCACCTCCTATTAACGTTCCAAAGGATAACAAATCTATTTTATATTTTCTTCTGCTGCCTGCATCGTCTTTGTTTTCTCAGTCCCTTTGGTTCTACTGTGTGTGCTGCTCTATGATCAGTAACCACCTCATATAAAAGAATGAAACTGGTAGTTCTGTGGACAAAGGTGGGAGGTAAGTAACTAAAAGAGGTCTTTCCAACCGGTCCCTGGGACAGAGTCTTGCGTTAGGGGCTCCCAGATGTTAGTGTCTCAGGGTCTTTTCTCTGGACCCACTCTCTTTCTCCACAGAATAGTCCTCTAATCTCTTGTCTAGGGTAGAAGGAGTGGGGGCAATACCTGTAATACTTCCCTTATTTCTACATTTTATGAAGATAGTCTGTAAGACAGGGATTATAAAAGATGCAAATAACCCAAGGGACATGTTGCAGGGAAAATCATACATAAAATAACAGACACCAATTTAAGGCTTTTGCATTTTTCTTCCCCGGTATCAGTGATGTGCCGCCAATAGCAACAAGAGAAAAAAACAAACCCCCAACTAGCGCTCTATTTCAGTGTATCCAAACTGTCAGAGACCCACCTATTTTTAAAAGCTGACTTTCTGAGTTGTTCATTCATACTTCAAAACCGCTCTGACATCAGGAAGGATGTTCCAGAGTTCAGCAATTATAAAGCAAGATGAGCATGGTAAACAAGAAAGATGCCCCTGTTGTACCTCAAATGAGTTCACATACCACAGGTGAATCGGCTCAAGTCCCAAACCACAGAAATGATTCCTGTCTCTTTAAGGGGTATCCTTCATTCAAGAGATATTTTAAAGAATGTTCATTGCTATAATAAATACTTAAAATGTCGCAATGTTTGTAAGATTCTATAGTATATTATGGGAGATATGAGAGTAGTCTCATATCTCCCATATGACTCGTCACTCGTAGATGACTCGAGGAATAGCCTCCTTCACCTCTCTAAGAACTACATGCAGTAATTGTGGTAAATTCACAAATCTCAACAAATGAAATGCGGGATTTTTTGTTTCTTTAAAAAAAGATCAGAAATGGAAGTGATACTTTAGTGTCCCGTTTAATTTTCCTCCAACGTTTAACAATGAGT
Organism: Taxidea taxus jeffersonii; assembly: GCA_003697995.1. NCBI lineage: Eukaryota > Metazoa > Chordata > Mammalia > Carnivora > Mustelidae > Taxidea > Taxidea taxus. The sequence goes on from RCUC01137946.1 coordinate 90,496, forward strand.
ATTTCCCTCCAAGGCAGTATTTTTCACTTTCTTATTACTTTTCAATTTTTTTTCAACTCTCAGTCTAAATTAACATACATCATTCAACCTTTACTTCTAATATCATGTAAATAAATAGCTTCAAATTATAAAGAACAGATAACAGGCAGGAAAAGGTATTTGATGAGATGCACAGCTCATACAAACCATTTAATTTAAAAAGGAATTAACTTCCTTTCATAGGTTACCTGTAAACTGCCCCAGAAATCTGGTTCTGCCAGGATCTAAAGGGATCTGGAAGGCCTGCGTTAGTCATCTAGGTGCCCAATATGGCAGTAAACCAATTTAAGTTTGTGTGGCAAAAATAAGAGGACAAAGCCATTCATGTGTCTCAGTTCTGAGTTTCACTCAGCTCTGAGGGCCATATTATCACCTCTTTATAATGGTCCAAAACCCATCCTGCACACAGGATGCCTTCTCAAGGATCCAACATCTAATTCAGGGGACACCCTGTGTGACAAAGCAAGGTTTTCAAAAAGAGTAACACTAGGGCCCTTTGATTGTTTAACAAGAAGATACTAGTCACCATCCAAGACCTAGCAGTAATCTCTGGGGACAGGACCAAGAAACCTGCATTTTAAATTAATATTATGGGTAATTCTCATGTAAACCTCATTTAGAACTGCTGACAAAGGGAACAAAAAGAGATGACAAAAGAAGCCACATGAAATCCATGCTGGGAAAATCCCTAGCAGAGCACCCAAGAATATGGGGCACAATGGAAAAATGGAATTAAAAGGTTTAAAACTTGTGGTTAAAGAATCTCAGCTAAACTATTTAATAAGAGGTTTCCAATTAATTTTGGTTTTCCATAGCACATCTCTTAATGGAAGGAATATAAACCAAATTTCTGAAATTTTACATTAAAATTTCAAGAACTAGAGGAAACCGACTTATTAAAAAAAAACCCAGTACTAAAGGTAAACTAAAGAATAAAAAAAAAAAAAATTTGCTTTTCTCCAAGATGTAAAGTTCAAAAATCCCCTAATCTTGGAGTTGTATGATTTGTTATGTCATTAAAACCTCCTCTCAGGATTTTCCTTGTCCCCAAACTCAGAATCTTTCACTGTGATCAACAATAGCATTTGTATTAGTGCTGTGAACAGGATGAAAATGGGGGGGGGGGGGGAGTGATCAACTGGGGTCAAATGATAGTGGTTTTAAGATATAATAGTGCTCTTATCTTCTCTATACTCTGAAGAATGAAAAAAATATGTCCAAAGAAGAATAAGATTGACAGAACATCAGTGCACGTTTTTGAACTCCTTTGAAACGCTCTATTTTCTTAAACACAATCCAAGGACATGCTGTTAAGTTTTAGAACTACCTGACACAAGAGCAAGGAAATGTGTTTCTTTAAAAAAAAAAAAAAAAGAAAAAAAAGCTAAGCTCTCTAATTTTCAATTAGGCTGCACTAAGTAAACAAGGTTGTTTAATGAATAATAAAAACCTTCAAGATGGACTGACTTGAATGGCTTGAAAACTCCGAAGATTCATCTTTAATATCATCTTGTCGTCTTTGGACAAGGCGGGAAGCTCGCTGTTTGTACAGCTGATGTATTGCTGATTCAAGTTCATTAATCAGTGGCACCTGTAAAAATACAACACACTCCGTAACACCAAACTCCTCAGTTGCTTACTTAGTTGAGGGTTCCACACTATTTCCGGATTTCTGAAAAAGTACCCTCTATGGACAGAACAATCATGAACTCCCAATGGGACACAAACTGCAACTCAGTTCTACGATGTTTGGGAAACATCTCTTCTTTTAATCCATATATACAGCTATAATGTCCAGTGCCTAGTTATTGGAGTAAAAGTTTGGTTAGGAAACTTAACACTTCAGTATTAGTAAAGAGAGCAAGTAAAGAAATGTCAACAACTGTAGAGCTTTTCTTTCAGAATAAACTACTTTCGAGTCTTTTAAAGTCCATTTTTACTTTTCCAGCAGCATGATCTACCTCAGAATTTTTGTAGCTTAAAATAAACCATTATTGCTGTGCAGTACCAAAAAAAGGCAAGGGCTCCATCAGCAGGTAAGAATGGGAGTCTGCTAACTGCCCAATTCTGGACACTTAAGCTGCTCTGCCACTGGTACGTGCCAAGTACCTTAACAGTAATGTAGGAATGTCACACTACACTGTAGCTTTACTACACATTCTTAAATGTGAACTGCATTCACTTACAGTAGTGAGGCAACATTTCCAGCTCTCACTAACCTAGTATCAATATCTCACACTCAGAAAGCTAGTAGATGTTTAAATTTTTCCATATTTTGTAATGAAGTAATAAAATTCATCACATGAATTATCAGTTTACAGTCAATGAATTTTTCCAGGTTAATATCCAAGGCTAAGCATTCACTCGGTTCATACAGAGCACAAAAGCTTATAGAATGAAACCTCACTTAAAAAGAAACAAAACAAAAAAACAACAGAAAACTTTCTTTATTAATATCTTATCTTATAAACCAAATGCTATGAAACTTTCACAAAACACTAACAACCACTACACATACCTGAGGAAACCAGAAATTCTAGTTTCCTGATGGTTAGTGCAAATGGAAAACACATTATTTAGAGTTTGGGAACACTGGCACCAAGTGTTATAGCAGCTTCCTGAACTGAACAGACTGCAAATGGAAAATAAAAAAAGGTAGGTGGAATTCAAAGATGTCTGTAATAAAAGCAATTTTATACACTTGCATGATTCTGTTGAAAAAGTAGCAAATGTTCACAGAAAGATCAAACTGATGGAGTTATTTTAATCTCTAATATGCCACACCATGGGCAACAATGTCCCCAAATCTGCACTGATTATCTTAAGACAGCTGGGCCCACAGGCTTTATCTTTAAAATTTACACTGAGTGATTTTTTTTTTTTAAAGCATTTAGTGCTGTATTACTGGACTTACACTTCCCCACCCCCTTATTTTTTTCACACCACACAGGATGAAAAGTAAATGTACCTATATATCTAAGGTGCATTCTTTCAGTCCTAGAGATTATTAACATTCCTCTACTGTGAGAGCTACACACCTGAGGTTGCATCGGACAGAGTTATTCAATTTATAGTTAAAATTTTGATAATGTAAGTTTTCTGTTTAGATAATTGGAATGCCTTTCAACAAAGCTGAGAAAATTCTGAGAATAAAAACCTTCAAACACATTTTTCAGCTCTCTTTCATGCTTTTTAACAGTACTGATTTTGTCTCAAGAGTATGCACCATGACAATTTCTTTACCCTCTCCAAACTCAAAACTATTCTTGACTATTTTTATTTCAAGACCAAATTTAAGGTGAAGAACACAAGAAGGAAGATTGGATACAGGGAAACAAAACAATGGAAAGTTAAAATGATCTTTAAATAATTAAAAAAATCTAAATTCAAAACTACTTAAACTTTCATTAACAAAAGAGAAAAAAACAAAGAAATTATCTTTCTATGGCCTTAACAAATTTTTATAGTATAAAATGAATATTCAAATGTATCCAATTATTCCTAAATATTTCCAAGGCGACAATATATGACAGTATTAACTTAGAAGCAGTCTCTTAATAAAACTCAATGCATATGAAAATGTCAAAATGAAATAAAATACTCATCTTTAAAAGAAAGGATTATCTACCTCTGTAAGTGACTCTGAAACCACATTAGCACATCTGAGGAGATTTCTCTAGGAACATGGTAACTGAGATCAATAAAGTATACTACTACTTGTTTCTAAAACAGCAATTAAAAAATTTTATGAACTAGGCGTCCTAGTAGTCTCTTTAATTCAAGAATGACAATCTAGTTGATCACATTACCATCGACTTTTAAGAGTTAAGCTTACAGTTACAAGTACGTAAGTTGACGAAGTTCTAAAGCAGAGGCTCATACACTTCCCGGAAAAAACTCCACAGGGACAAACCTTACTTACAAAGTATGGTTTAAGACAAAGATCCTTTCTCCAGCCACAAAAAGTTACCAGACTCCCACCATTTCCGCTGGGCTCAAAAGGACTTTATTAATAGGAAGGACACAACCACCAGCTCTGACACCTGTGTCTACTTCCCACCTTGACTCTAGCCCCCTGCAGAGTCAAACCTAGGCTTCTTTCCCACCCTTGCACTTGTCACCCTAAGCCAGTGATCTGCCACAAGAGATATCGTTGCTCAGACTATAGCTGCTAGTCTAGAAATCAGGTGGTAAGTCAAGAACGTGATAAACGCTACAGATAAGACCCGGTGAATGCCATCTCAGCCTGCATCAGACCACAGACTGTCTAGAACCATCAAGATCCGTGAGGAAGACAGGCTAGCAGTGTTCTTTTGTGAGTCTTTGGCTTTAGGGTCCTGAAGTAATCAGAAGAGATGATAAAATACTCCTTCAAACATACTATGCTTACAGATTCTATGCTAATCCACACAGCCAAGAAAAAGGGGAAAATGTGCCTTCTAATTCTGAATCACTTGGAAGTTTAAGAACTTCAAAGATGTTAATTTTTTTTTAAATATAAGATCACGAAGTCTACAAATGCTTAATAAACCAATGCACCAAATACATTTATCTTAAAAAAGAAAAATCAATTAAGAGGTCATTTGAGAAGGACCCTATGTAGAGCTAATTTAAAAAATGCAAATAACCAGAACAGTAGAATCCAAAAAACCACTCCAAGTGACTAGCATACAAAAAAAACACAAAACAAACTTGGAAGAAATGAGACCTTCAAAGAAATTATGACCAATGTTACAGTTCCTGAAATGGATGAAGCATAAGCTTATTTAGATTAAAAACTATCAGCAGCAATGGTGACCAACTTTATTTAGTTAAAAGAAAAAAAAAAAAAAACTAATAAAATTTTGCAACTTTATGCCTATTTGGAATAATCTGTAGAAACAGTTTAAAGATAAGTTTAGACCTAAATCGTAAAAAAGAAAATTCCACCAGAGTCCCTTATATTCCAGTATTTCAGGGCAGGCCAAATCTACCACTATATTAAGCACAACTTGCCAAAGTCTTATTTAAATACGCTTTATCTTTTTTGTTTTCAGCAAAGGCCCTGTTTTGCCGCCCCCAAGATAGAATGTCGCTAATGAAGTGAAGAAAATGAAGCATGGCTTTTCATCACTTCTAGAGCTGAATTCAGTGTACACTTCCCGAGAAATACAGAAAAGATCTACACAAGGTCGTCTAGACCTCCCGAATTTTGCCTTAGTCAAAGAGATTAATATTTTTGCATTCTTACCTTTTCACTGAAACACTCAAGCAAGTCTTGGACATACCCTCGCATTTCTTGCAAAAATTTATACCGTTCACCAATACCCCCAGAAGACCCTTCTAATCTTTCAATAGCCCTGGTAGAGTCCACTCGGCTTTGCAGATGTTTCTCATGCTGCTGTCGATTTGTTTTGTGCAGTTCTTTCATGGAGTCCAACCTTAAGAACACAAAAGGATAAATATAACACATTTACATCCAAAAATCTATGCTGTCAGGACTCTTGCAATATTATAATAACGCACTTAGTTCCACTATTAGAATTTAAAAATGCTTGGGAGTGCCATCTTTTCATTGTACTGTTTTGTTAAAAAAAAAAAAAAGAAAAAGAAAAAGGAAAAAGAAAAAAGATTAAAAAAAAAAAAAAAGCAGTTTACAGACTTCATATAAAGTTATTTGGTGTGCTAACCAAAATCTGTTTTGCTTTTCCCCCCATATCTTGACTACACTTTTCAGAGTCCAAGAGGTACGAACTCAGAACTGTCTTCAACAAGATCATGGAGTGGCATTTTTTATAACTTTTCGAGGCTTCCACAGAAGTAATCCAAGAAGGTAGCAGAACAAAGTATGAAGTCATCTTCTGTTTAGCTTTTGAAGATGGGCCAGTGAATCTTCTTTGCCGATATTCTGCATCTGCTACCCCAGACTACATGTTGCCTGAGGGAACAGAAAGCTAGAGGACAGGTCTTTAAGAAGTTGATCTGCCCTACCTGTCTTTAAGCTGTTTCTTTACCAAATCAATAGTAACGGGAGTCATCTCATTACTGGGAGTTTTGAAAGGGGCTGTATTATCTGTTTTTTGAGATTTGGCATCAGATGATCCATAGGCAGTATAACTATAAGGAATGCCATAGGAGGAACCATAAGGCATCGTCTGATAAGTGTTCTGGTAGTACATATTCACTTCAGTGGGCTGACTTGCTTGAACCTAGAAAAAGAAATGGGATAAATGTGAATTGGGGGTTAAAAAAAAAAACAAAAATTATACCATTTCCCAAGTACTATGTTAATTAAAATAAATGGGTGCAGAGCTCTTCAGAATCAATTAAAGGTAGGGCTGGATCGAACATTTTAACTCTAATGGGATGATGGGATGACTAGACCCATTTCTAATAATTTTCAGGAAAACATATATCAAAAAAGTTTAGAGTTGGAAGGGACATAAAAAATAATCCAAGCCCACCATGTTATCAATGGAAGAGAACAAATGACTTATAAGTAGAGAATAAATAGATAAGCAGAGACTACAGAATGCCATCTATGTATGCCATTTTCTTAACGTAAACCAAACATGCACAAAATTCTGTGTCAAAACACCAGTAACAAAAACAGTTTACATTTATGCAACATTTCCACTGTTCTACTTAATTCTATAAAGCAAATTGTTGTAACTACTAAGGAATAGACTTTTCACCTACAGTAAGTTTTCGATTCACAAAGAACACCATCTTCCACAAAATAATTTCTAAAGTCAGAAGTAAGAAGCTCTACAGGAAAGAAAGATTTCATCTGAACAGTGGTTCTCAAGTTCAGTGTGCATCAGGATGACCTGGGAGTGGTGCTGGGCCCCCACCCAGTTTCTCATTCACTGATCTCAAAAAAGAGTGAGAATTTGCATTTCTAACAAACTCCCAGCTGATGCTACTGCTGGTGGTTGAAGGGCCACTCTGAGAAAAACTGATGTACAAAACCAGAAATCTTTCCATCATTCTTTTTTTTTTTTTAAGATTTTATTTATTTATCTGACAGAGAAATCACAAATAGCAGAGAGGTGGTCAGAGAGAGAGGGGGAAGCAGGTTCCCCGCTGAGCAGAGAGCCCGACATAGAGCTGGATCCCGGGACCTTGAGATCATGACCTGAGCCGAAGGCAGAGGCTTAACCCGCTAAGCCACCCAGGCGCCCCAATTTTTTCCATCATTCTGACTATAAAAAGCAAAAGATAATACAGTTTCTTTTAAAAGCTTATTGGAATTTAACTTTATGTGATTTTCTTAATTACATTAGTTGAATGAATGACAAAGAGTCAATTCAACGTGCAATACGTTTTTAACTCAACAGAACAGGCAGTAAAGGTTTTCCTTTACTTTTTAATTTTTGAAGTGAAATCCTTCAGTTCTTACCTGAGGGATATTAATTCCTTTTCTTATTTGCTCCTGTTCCCATCGGCTGAGCTCTTCATCTTGTTCTCCAGTTACTAAAGCATCATCATCACTCCCCTCGATGCCTGCAGTCATGGCGGTGAAGAAAATTAAATATCAGAAAAGCAGGAAGGGAAGAGATGCTATCCTGACACTTCACAAAAATTAAGCAAACTACTGGTATTCATCCAGTCTTATTAAAACATCAATCATGATCTCCTCTCCTTTGGTACTCCTGACCTTGTCGGTCTTAGCCAAGGTATCCCTTGAGGCAAAAGGTTAAGTATTACATAATCTGTGAGCTTGACATCAAATCGACAAAGGGAAGAACAAAACCTAGAGGCCTCTAAAGAATGTTAAGCTGCTTAGGTAAATTTATGCATGTAAACTGTTTAACACAACACTGCCTAGTCAGGAAGTGCTCAATAAACATTTGCTATCACAATCGTGCTTTAGCTTTAAAAGAATTTCAGTAAGACACTTGTACCCAAGCAAAAACAGTCCTCAAACATTAACATAGTTAAGTAAATGTGGGTACTTTCTGTTTGACTCTATTTAATAGCAAATCATATTCAACAGCAATGCAACAGGCTTATTATTTTATTAAATCAAGTTACCTATTTCCTCAGCGATTTTTTGTCTTTGTGACTTTTCTTTCACAGAAAAAACTATGCGGCGCTTCTCATCATCATCTTCATCATCGCTGGCATCATTCTCATCTTCTCTAACAAGGCGGCCTTTACCAGGCTCATTATCATGAGGAGTGAAATCTCCTAATTCTCGGGCCATTTGGCGCTTTTTCCTTGCAGCATGTATAAAAGCTGCATCAGGAATTTCTCCTGGAAACATATGGCAAGGATTATGAAAGACGGAGATATTAAGGCATAACGTTTTTAGTTTCTTGAAAATATGAAGGGTAAACTAATCTCAGCAAGAGAGCCCTGTCGCAGGGATGGTCTAATGTTAGTTGCTGGTGCCCCCTTCCCAAACTGTGCCTGTAGTCCAACTAATTTACTCTTAATTTAGCTTAAATGGAAACCAGAAGTTGCTATAAGGATACTAAAAAAATATATATATATAATGGCAATATGTATGAGAAAGAGGGGAAGGGAAATTCCACAGCAACTTTAACTGCGATTTTTTTCATTTTTAAGAAATAAACAAAAGTAATCAAATCATATTACTGAACTAGAAAGCAAACAATAGGGACGCCTGGGTGGCTCAGTTGGTTAAGCGGCTGCCTTTGGCTCGGGTCATGATCCCAGCGTCCTGGGATCGAGTCCGCATCGGGCTCCTTTCGCCAGGGAGCCTGCTTCTCCCTCTGCCTCTGCCTGCCTCTCTGTCTGCCTGTGCTCGATCTCTCTCTCTAACAAATAAATAAATAAAATCATTAAAAAAAAATAAAAAGAAAGCAAACAATAAAAAAAAGTGCCCACGAACACACCTTCAAAAACCATTATAGCATGTTTCTGTTGCAAATTATCTTCAACTCAACTGTAAGCATACTGAATACATCATTCTGTACTTAATTTTGCTCATATTAAGGCACAGTATAGTTTTTCCATGCTGTTTGGCATAAATACAATTTTTATTTTTTTTTTTTTTTTAAAAGATTTTATTTACTTGACAGACAGAGATCACAAGTAGGCAGAGAGGCAGGCAGAGAGAGAGAGGAGGAAGCAGGCCCCCTGCTAAGCAGAGAGCCAGATTTGGGGCTCGATCCCATGACCCTGAGATCATGACTGAGCTGAAGGCAGAGGCTTTAACTCACTGAGCCACCCAGGCACCCCCATAAATACAATTTTTAATGGCCTAACAATATTCACGGGAGAGATAAAGCATAACCCACTACATAATCAAATTGACCTTTTACCTACAGTAAAAATTAATGCCTTGCTACTTGTCTAATGTTATTTTAATAGCTTTGGAACTTCCCATCATATAAACGTAATCTTAGTTTATTACGCTGTTCCTCCCCTGCTACACACTTTTACTGCAAAACTGATTACCCAGTAAACAGATTTGCAAACTCTTTCTTAGAAGTAAAAGGAAGAGTGTGGGGGCATAACACTGATAGCAATTACTTTTGCTTTTAGGAGACTTCTAAAAATTAAGTGTAAGTCTTAATCTGAAATACATTAAAAAAAACAAACAAACAAACCTTAGTCCCATTTATCCATTTACTTAAAGTCCCACATTTGCTCTGATTAACAAAAGTGCCTGAGAATGAACCTAGAAAACTGGGAAGTTTCTAGTTCCTTCACTTTATTTGCAGAAGGAAACACCTGGGCTTCAAACAGGAATGTCATATGAAACACCGCTTAGCTAACTCCTTTTTTCACCATCTTTCCACATGGCCCCTCCTTGAGGGCTTCCTTCATTTCTGAGGAGTATTTGCAAGCACACACCTGGACGGAGAACGTTCAAAGAAGACAAAGCATTTGAAAAGGCTCCACCAGCTTTCGGCTTTTCTTCCTCCTTCTCACTTTCCATATCCATTTCATCTTCACCATGTTCACTGATGATCAGCCCATCTTCTTGACTGGTGTCCTTAACATGTCCTGTCTTGTCCAAAGGTGGCTCACCTACATTTGTGGAAAAAGCTATTAAATATATTTAAAATAGAATGTATAAATTAAGTAGGCACTCTTTTGTTTATAGGCTTAATTTGTCCAAGTTTAAACTATTTGAATTATTTATAAAAAACCCAAACCACTGATGTATGAAAATGAAATATCCAATAATAATAGGCATTAATTGGGAAGTAAAAGTAATACAGGGGCCAAAGGGGTGCACTGGAGGTTCTGCTCAATTTCAGTTTGAGTTCATTTTATCAAAATTTTATTACATTTATCAAAATTAACTGTTTCTTCCTCTAAATTCCCACTGGTAGCTGTTCATACTTCTTTGAAGCATGATTTCACTTAGTATCAGCATTTCATTAAACTCTAAGCCTCTTTGAGGCAGCCTGCTATCAAGAACAGTGTTTATGGACCACATAACCCTCTCTGTAATGAATACTTCAGGATTATCTTCTTCGTTCACCACCGGAAGGGATAAGACCCAAAAGCCACGTTTATACAATCCAACTCTGACCCCACTGCCATGACTGAATGTTCAAGAATGTTTTGTGACCAAAACAGAGGCAACCTAATTCTCTTTCCGGGAACCTGGAACTGAGACAGAGAGACCCAGGTGGCACTAAAAACAACCACATGTAAACCTGGAAGGGGGCTGCAGAGTGCCATATTCTGCCATATGGACAGAGTGCTCCCTAATTCTGAGGCTTTTCACAAGACTAGTTGTAACACTGCTTTCCTGCCACTGCCTTCCAGGACGCATCACTGTAACTTTACGGAGCTTTACATCCTTGTAACTAAATAATCCTACTGCACCATCAGTCGCAGGCAAAAATCAAGAAAATCAAAGTGTTTTGCACCTTGGGCACTGAACCTGGCACACAACAGACACAAAGAATAAAATGAAATAGTACCAAGTTTATTCTAAATATGATATTCTTCTCATTTCCCTAGTATGTTCCACTCCCAAAAAGTGTTTCAAAGTTTCTCTATTCTTTCCAAACCATATTCCATTCCCCTCAATAGTCATCAAAGGGATAACACCACTTCCCCTTTATGCTTTATACTTTATAAGATTTAGGTCATTATGTCTTAGGCTCCCCAGTTTCTTCATCTACCATCCTACCTCATTAGCCAAAGCCTTCCTTCTGAAGTACATTCTGATGCTATGAGATTTAAAAATTCACCTTATCAGATGGATACGGTTACATGGGAGTCAAAAACAACCCATTTCCTTCTACTCTAAACCCAAACTAAATCAATGGCTTTTAATCGAACTGTGAAAGGTCATATACGTTCAGATAATGATTTCTGCGTATTTTAAAAGACCGAGCAAATACATTTTATGATCAAATCCATACAAGTGCACAACATGGTTACAGTTCAATTTTTGTTAGTGGACATGTATTATCCTAACAGATGTCTTTGTAAAGAGATACTAAATAACCTTTCTCTAGGCTCTCAGAGGACCCTCAATTTCTTCTACTACCAAATCAGGAAACTTATTCCCATGAACATTCTCTTTACCTTAAACTTGATCAGGCTCTCCCTCGTCTTTCTTCTACCAGGTTTCTCCTTATCAAAAAACTTCTCTTTGATCCCAATGGTCCCTCTGGTGACTGTCCTCTACTTCTCTCTCTGACAAACTTCTAGAAAGCAGTGTGGACCTGCTGCCTTCTACTTTATCACCAACTTGTGCCTCAACCTGGGCAAACAGCCTTTGATTCCTCTCGGTCCAAGCTCCCATACCAGCTAACCCAATGACTGAAGCTACAACGAATTCATAGTGTTGTTGAACAATTTAGCAAAACATGTTCCCTCATGAAAACAGACAGAGCTCGGCTAGCGGACTTGTCTCTTCTGCCAGACACCCTCCTCCGCAAAGAAAATAGCAAACTGCCAATGGCCTCTCTTTGGTCCTTTCTTTTCGACTTTTCTGGTACTTTTTCATAAAAATGAGCATCGTCATCTTGAAACTTCTCCTCTTTTTTGGCCTTTATGATTTTATTTAGCAAATCCTCTTCTCTGTGTGTGCACTTATTAAAGGTAGAAGTCTTTGTCACAGACAAAGGTCACAGGTGACAGAAGATCTCATAAATTCCAGACTCGCTTCAATTTCTAAATGGTCCTTTCTCACTTCTCCTGACCTTTCCTGCGCTATTATACTGCATGCAGTTGGTTTTCAAAAGATTTGGGAAAAAAGCAGTTTCCTAGACTCTGAAATAATTGGTTCCCCTAAAAATATTCCTCTTCCTACCTGCCTTCCCTATTTCTATATATAATACAGCATTTTTCTCTGTCACTGTGTCACAAAAGTTCAAAGTCTGACTGTTTCTTTTAAATCCAACAGCTAAAGTATTTATCAAGCCTACCAATTTTTCCCTTGGAATGTTTTTCAAATAATCCTTTCTTTCTTCTCCCACACCCATAAGCAAACATTTTTAACTCATCCAAAATTTCCCAGAGTCAGGAAAAGCCTCAGTGTCACTCAACTAAGACCTTTTTAAACTCACTATTAATGGATCAAAGCTGGCCCTTGATTTTAAACTGTTTTAGGCCTTCAATGTCTCCTTGTGCCAATCCATTCTGCATGTTAATACCAGGTTAAGGTTTCAAAAGGCATTTATCATGTCACCATCTTGGCAAGTCACCCAACAGTAACTCTAAACCCCTTACTGGATACTAAACATCCTTCACAATCTGTCAACAATGTACCTTTCATCCTAAACCTCTACTTCCTCTATAAATCATCCACTTTAACCTGACAGATGTACTTGCTCTTAACTTAGTCACTTTAAAATGTGGTAATACACCCATTATCTTCCCGCGCCCATCTTTTGGAATTTAAATGATCAAAAACCCACTTTCATATCCTACTTTATCTATGACATTCCTTCTCCTGCCTCTAAAAGAAAAATGCAGTTCCTCTTTAAACCATTCATTGGAAATTTTGCCAAACACTGGGTCCAATTATACATTTAAGTGATGCTGTCTCCAAAATTAGGCTGTAAATTTGAGATATAATGACATACTTTCCCACATTAAGCCTGAGGCTGAGAACCCGTGAAATAATAATTCTATCCTTAATTCCACAGAACAAAAAGATTGCCCTAAGACATGTCCATGAAAATAACTCAGACCACAGGATATTATAATGGATCCACTTCCCTCCAAGACAAATAACTTCTTAAAATTGTTAAGCTTCAGTTGTGAAAGGGTGTTGAGAGATGTCTGTACAATGCAGGCAGGAGCCTCCCACTGAGGAGTCGTCATCCATATATCTGATAGGGCTGCTGAATGAGAAAGTATTATCAAGAAACATTAAAACAAGGGTGTTCCTCAAAGTTCTGCAAGAATTTAACTGTGGAAATACCGCCAAAGAACTGAACACCTGTCTCTATAAAATCCAAGTTCAGGAATTTACACAATACTATCTTATACAGGAATAAATCTGTGTCCCAGGCTTAAGTGGGAAACTTCCTTTCTCTGGTTAATAGCAGTGTGAACACTAGCAGCAAAATTGGAGGAAGATTCAGGTGTTACAGCAGAAACCTTCCGGTGGCAAGGACTCTGTCTTTTTTAAAAACGCATTTACTGGGATGCCTGGGTAGCTCAGTCAGTTAAGCGTCTGCCTTCAGCTCAGGTCATGATCCCAGGCTCCTGGGATCCGGTCCCACATCAGGCTCCTTGCTCAGCAGGGAAGCCTGCTTCTCCCCCTGCTTGTGCTTACCCTCTCTCTCTCTCTGACAAAAAAAAAAAGCATTTACTGTGCAACTGTATTAGAATTAAATTACAAAACTGTATCAATTGTATCAATACTCAATCTGGACCTTTGACAACAGCAGAATCAACTGAACAAGTTCATGATATATACAGCAAATCCAATCAATCCCTGTGAAAAGAGCTTTCATTTTGTTATTTCAAAAGAATCCTATTGGTTTGGTACTTACTGTCTGTTGATGAGTTGAGTTCTGTTTTAATCTTCGATTTTTCAAGATCTTCTTTATATTCTTTTTTAAGTAACTTTACTATCTTTTTGCTGTAACTTGATTTCTTCACTTTGAAAACTTCTTCATTTTCTTAGAAAAGAAATCAAATGAAGTCTGTAGCAACCATTTCAGACAGTATCTTCCCTTCTAACTTTCACACGGTCTTATGTGCTTTTTGCATTCACCAAATGGGTACTCATACACCCCAAAGCATTACATAATTTGAAATTATTCCAAACCTGTCACAGACTCTCAAAAGCTGTCCACTTCATAAATTAATCTCATATGATGCAAATTTGAGACTTTCTGAAAGGCATTAACACTTGTGACTACCCAAAATTTTCCTATGTCCTATTGTCTTCCTCAGGAGAAAAACAAAATCACTGAAAAAGCACTTAATCACTTTATTATCAGAAAAAAAGAAATATCCAAAGTCAAAAGATACTGGGTAAGAGAGCTGTCAAGCCTGAGTAAATCTATAACCACCACAACGTGACATATATTATTTCAAGACTAAACTGAGAGCAAGGCACTTTTCAAAATTAAGTTTTGATATGTATCCGCTGTCTCTGACTTAAAAATGTTAAAGTCAAATGCAAACACTTTACCAAATAGTTTCTGCATCACCAAAAAAAAAAAAAAAAATCTGGCTGTGGTCCTCTCAAACAAATAAATAACAGAAGGCCAAAAAGAAACAGAAAGGCCCACCTTCCTGGAAAGATGAGAAAATCTTGCATCAAAACACAAGTGAGAAATCCAAAAGTCTTTCTTTTTTCGTAACATGCACTTAATTGGGTTACATATACATGCAACTGGTCGGGAAGCTAGATTTAAGGCTCATATATAATCAAAATCCAAATCCACTGCAACCTGGCCTCTCGCACCCGACTGGATAAATTGCCTTCAATTACTATTACACCGTCTCTCTTCATTGTCCAAAAATCAATGCGAGAAAGCCGTACATCTGTACCCCTACTTATTTTCACGGAGAAATTGAGGCTCGGCGTTTGCAAGGGACTGGCCCAAGGTCACTCATAACCAGAGCTTCAACTCCGGGGATTCTGTTCCCAGATTTAGAATTCCTCTTTACAAACCCAACCCTCTTGATCAAGGATGTGTGGACAGAACCCCCCGGAGGCGTGGACACAGGGACCTGCAGAGGACTCAGACCGTGCCAAGAGCAGACAGGGGATCCAACTCAAGTTCACCCTGAAACACACCCGCCAGGAAAAAAGCAGGACGGGGGCACTGAATTCCCACTTGACAAACTCAGAACGACGGATCTGAGCTCCTGGCCCTCAGAGCAGGAAATGCACAGGAGGACGGTAAGGAGGAGGCGGTTGTTAAGAAAAGGCTGGTGGTGGCGCGGGAACGCGTCCTCCGCCAGGAGCAGAAGGCCGGAGGCGGGGAAAGATGTGCAGCAGGTCGGGCGCGAAGGGGCTCTGTTCCGGGCTGCGGGGGCTGGGCGTCCAGGAAATGCGGGGACTAAAAGTGGGGGCCCAGGGATGCTGGGGTCTGGGGCCCGAAGCGCGGCGGTTACCTTCCTCCTCGTCCTGGAAGCTGAGCAGGCTGGCGCGGGGTACCTCTTTGTTCTCTCGCGGCCTCTTGCGCGGCTTCAGCCCATTGCCGGGCTCCGCGCCGCCAGGGAAGCAGCCCCCGGCCTCGGCCCCGGAGCCCGGGGTCAGCGCGGAAGGCGGCAGCAGCCCGGGGCCCTGCAGCGACTCCCCCCCAGGGGCCCTGTCGCCTCCGCCGCCGCCAGAGCCCGGTTCTTCGCCGGTGCCCGGCGGCGGCAGCAACGGTGGCGGCTCCTGCTCCTCATCGCGCTCTCGCTCCTCCTCCTCCGAGTCATTCCGCTTGCGCACGTTCACTCGCCGGGCCTTTCGGAACATTCCCGCGGCTCGCACGGCGGTCTCACACCCGCTCCCACACCGCGGCCCCGGCGGCGGCAAGCTCGCGACGGCGCACGCGCGCACTCTGGGGCTCCCAGCCGGGTCCCGTCTTCCCTCCGTCTACCGCGCACCAACGAGCGCGCATGCGCTCGCACCCTCACTACGTGGAGAGATCGCCGTGCCTCTCGCGAGAACGTCAGCTTTTTGCGCTGTCCTCTGTCGGCGTGGAGGACTGTTGGCAAGGAACTCTGGGACTCCGGTGCTATCCGACGGGTCACAAAGAGGATCATAGAGACGGAGAGGAGAGAGTAGGCTCGGTTGGCCCACGGCCCGCGGTGCTGCAGTGCGTCTTCCGCTCTTACGCAGAGTAGTCAGTCGCGAGAGGAAACCTCCCGCCAAGCTCTGGGAGGGGCAAAGAGAGCGGGAGGAGGAGGAGAGAAAGGAGGGGGAGGAGAGGGGGTTGGAACGGAGAGGGAAGGGGTGGAGGAGGAGCCAGAAAGGGAAACCAGGTTAGGTGAGTCAAAATAGGGTCCCAGGGTGGACAGCCTACCCCAAACTAAGTTGACTTGCGCTATGGTAATTATTACTAACTCTCTTGAGTCACACTTCGTATTTCTGTATCTTTGTAGCTACAAAGCACTTTGAAAAGCAGTGAATCCCATTTATGATAAATCATTACCTGGCCTGGTGTTTTAGCCCCTTTCTCTGTTATGCCCAAAGCAAAAGTGTTTTAGCGTTTTGGAAAGAATGCCAAGTTTGCGAGCAGTTCTGAAACATAGCTAATTTCAGAAACGGAAGGAAGATTGGCTTGCACGAGTGGGCCTGGTTGTGATGCATTTCAGCCTTGCGTCACAGACGGCACAGTCTAAACTGGCAAGGCCCCCTCAGGGTCCCGGGCTGTGAGGTTGAACTCACAGGCTTGCCCTTCGTATCAACAGACTTGAGGCCTTTTCCTTCACGTGTGTGCGTATATGTGAATTCGTTTTCAGGTCTCAAAATTCAAGAGGTTACAAAGGGCGTTCGCATAGTGAGAAGAGCCCACCCATCACCAGAAGCTCTCCAGTAACGCAGGAATTAAAATCCTCAGGATCCCCCTGAGATACTCTATGAACATAAAAGCAAATAAGTGTATCTTTATGAATTACCATTTTACACATATGTAAACTATGTTTTTAGTTTAACGTAAACTGGAGTTTGCTTCATGTCCATACATAAAGTTGGCTTTCCTTTTACGCAGCTGCATACCGATCTATTGTTGGAATGTGTCATAATTTATTAAACCAACTCCATAAAAATTGATATTAAGGTTATTTCCCATCTTGCTATAATATTCAATGCCACAATGAAAAGCTTTGGAAAATGGTCACACCTGGAGAATGAAACAGAATTGGAATTACTAGATGCAAATGTATGCATTTATAATTTTGCTAATTCTAAATTGCTCTTTATAGAATCTATGCTAATTTGTACTCTTACCAGCAAATATGAGAGTGCCTTTTTGTCCACACCATCCTGTCAAAATTGCACTTAAGATTTAAGTTCCAAGTTGAAGCAGAAGATCCCAAGCCCACCAAGAATCTCTATGTCATTCACATCTGCCTTATTTTCTCTGGTTTTCTTTGTTTGGATTTGAGATCTGCCCAGTCAGGACCCACTTTTGGAAACTGGAAAGTTGATCTAGACTAAGAGCATCCTCTGTAACATTTTCTTCCAGTTAATAGAAAAAGTTAGCAACATCTCACTCCCATTCTGTTCTCATTACTCTTAAGTTCTTATATTCTGGCTACTCAGCATTGATTTAAGTTCTGATTCTGACAGTGTTTCATTGGTGAAATTGAACTCCAATTCCCATTACAGAAGATTCAAATTGTGCTTGATCAGCCTCTAGACACCTGAGCCATGAGACAGATTTGCAGTAATATGATTAGGGTTAGAGGTAACAAACATAAGGTCCAGAGGAGAATATGTTAATATCTAGGCTTAAAATTTCCAAAAGATCTTCCACTGTAAAAATGGTGGCTGAATATGGATAGAAGGGAGGACATGTCATTTTAACATGAGCCAAGATAGTGATAAACAACGAATGTATTTATAACTTTGACAGTCTACCTATTCAGATAATTAAAGGGCAAAGTTAAACACTTGAAAGTTGTTCTGCTACACAAGCAAGCCAAAGTTCTTTTTATAGAGGTTATAGATCTTGTGGAAATTGAATTCCCGAAACTGAACTAGCTGCTTTGGTTGCCTGTCAGCCCATATATTATCCAAACAGATGATTTTATAAAATGCTTTTGTGCTTTAAGTATTAAACAGACTAATTTATTTATTGCATATAGTATGTCATTACCATTTAATATTGGAAGGTCTTTAGTATTCTGGGAAAACAGAAACTGCTTACATAGAACTGTTACATCAGTCATTTTGTTTGAATCAGTAAGTTATTTCAGTTTTTAAAGTCATTTTTCCAAGCAATAATTCTGATTTTTTCCCACTGAATTGTGAGTTTGAATGGATTAATTGACCCATAAATTCAGATAAAACAAGCAAACCAGTTTCATTTTGTTTGCTGACTCAGTATTAGACTCTGTAGTCTAGAACAATGGTTACGAAATGCAAGTCTATGAACCTGTGAAAAGTTTTCCCTAGTCAGCTGCCAAATGAGAACAGTAAGTAGTCTGTGTAGAGTAGCCAGATGTCCTTTCTTGGGGGAAAAAAATGTTCGTTTATTCTTCGATTGTCTTTCTCTTTCCATATTAAGATACTAAGATCTCTTTCCCTCTGTAAAACAATGATGATGTTCTATGATAGTGTGTGTGTGTTTGTTTTTGCATTCTTATTTAGCAAAGTAAAAAGTAAAAGCCACGAATCCTCCTACATTTTTTATTTTATCTAAAAATTTTATTTTTTATTTTTTTAAAGCAAGGTTTATTAAGGGATAGCAAAGTGATAGTACAAAGCTCCCAAGGAGGGAGTGGACCCAAAGGAGTTGCCCTAAAAATTGTATCTGGCAGGTGAATCTCATAGTCTAGGAATCCCCAATCTAGGAATTTTTCTTTTATTTCTAAAACTATAACTCAATAATTCTACTCTGGAAAAATCATTCAATTTATTTAAATATCTTTAGAGCTTGCCTTGCTGAAGGCAGCTCTGCATTAACTTAAAGTAAAATGTAAGCTTCATGGGAGAAGAGATTTGATGTTTTGTTCACTGCTTTCTTCACAGCACCTATAATGGCACCTTGTACACAACTGGTATTAAATATTTGTTGACTGAATGGTACTGCACATTATCTGTTTATTTAATTAGTGATAAATATTTCATCCTTTGTTGATATAAATTACATTTTCTACAGCTTACATCCCTTTAGTCTCAAAACAAGATTGCAATACATTTGTTATAAATTCCTGAGTAGATGAGTTCTTCTTCTTCTTCTTCTTCTTTTTTTTTTTTTTTTTTTTTTGCTTGACGGAGAGAGAGAGCACCAGCAGACACGCAGAGAGAGGGAGAAGCAGGCTCCCTGCTGAGCAGAGAGCCCAACACCACTCAGGGCTCAATCCCAGGACTCTGAGCAATCCCAGGACTCTGAGAACACAGCCTGAGCCAAAGGCAGAGGCTTAACCCACTGAGCCACCCAGGCACCCCTGGTAGATGAGTTCTTAAAGCAGTAATAGATAGCTTCCCATTAACCTTTAGGAAGTACCTCCAGTAGAGAGAAAAGCGCTCTCCGCCCAATGATGGCTCGAAACCAGGTTACATAGTACTGATTGGCAAAGATGGGCACCTAATCCAAGGTAAGCCAATCAGATTCTACCAAGATTTTGCACTTGAAACTAAGGCAATGAGTCCCTGCTTGTGGCTTAGAATTGCAATGAACTCAAGAGCCCAGGGGAAGCCATAAATTACCATGTCAATTCAAACACTGGGAAAACTAGTCTGTGTAGCAGAAGAATGAAGCAGATGTGCTAAGAAGCAGAAGACAAAATAGCATGTGGGGTTCCCGTGTCTTTCCTGGCTCTTGTTCTCAACGCTTCTTGAAGCAGGACTGCACTCCTGTCTGTGGGCTCCCCTGAGATGCCCCCGGAATCCTTAGAGTAAATTTTTTTTTTTTTTTTTTTTTGCTGTTGAGCTTGTTTTATTTTTTGTGTGTGTCTGCTTTAAATACTTCACGTTTCCATTAGTTAGAATCAAAGAACCCAGGACCAAAGAATTCTGACAAAATAAACAATATTTATTTTAATTCTGTAGTAAGGTTAATTTTTATCTGTGCAATTTATACAACTGTGTTTTTTTTTTTCCTTCAAGATTTAAATTCAAGTTGGTTCACCTATAGAGTAGTATTAGTTTCAGGGGTAGACTTTAGTGATTTAGTGCTGCCCCTTCAGCAACCCTCAGTTTGTTTCCTATAGTTAAGAGTCTCTTAGAGGTTTGCCTCCCTCTCTGTTTTCATCTTATTTTATTTTTCCTCCCCTTCCCCTGCATTCATAGGTTTTGTTTCTTAAAATCCACCTTAAGTGAAATCATATGGCATTTGTCTTTGGCTTATTTCACTTAGCCTAACACCCTCTAGTTCTGTTCACATTGTTGCAAATGGCAACATTTCATTCTTTTTGATGGCTGAGTCATATTCCATTGTATCCATATACCACACCTTCTTTATCCATTCATCTGTTCATGGACATCTGAGCTCTTTGCATAGTTTGGCTATTGTGGACATTGCTGCTATAAACATTGTGGTACATGTGCCCCTTCGAATCACTATGTTTGTATCTTTGGGTTAAATACCCAGTAAAACAATTCCTGGGTCGTAGGGTAGCTCTATTTTTAACTTTTTAAGGAAACTTCATACTGTTTTCCAGAGCGGCTGCACCAGCTTGCATTCCCAACAGTGTAAGAGGGTTTCCCTTTCTCCACATCCTCACCAACACCTGTTGTTTCCCGACTTGTTCATTCTAGTCATTCCGACTGGTGTAAAGTGGTATCTCATTGTGGTTTTCATTTTTATTTCCCTGATGATTAGTGATGTTTTTTTTTTTCATGTGTCTGTTAGCTATTTGTATGTCTTCTTTATCTTTTTTTTTTTTTTTTTAAGAGAAATGTCTGTTCGTGTCTTCTGCCCATTTCTTGATTGGATTTTTGGGGGTTTTTGGGTATTGAGTTTGATAAGCTCTTTAGAGATTTTAGATACTAGCCCTTTATCCATTATGTCATTTGCAAATATCTTTTCCCATTCTGTAGGTTCCCTTTTAGTTTTGTTGATTGTTTCCTTTGCTGTGCAGAAAGGTTTTTTAAAAATTATTTTATTAACATTAATATATTCTTTGTACAGGTCTGTGAATCATCAGGCTTACACACTGTGCAGAAGCTTGTTATCTTGATGAAGTCCCAACAGTTCGTTTTTGCATTTATTCCCCTTGCCTCCAGAGACATGTCCAGTAAGAAGTTGCTATGGCTGAGGTCAAAGAGACTCCTGCCTCTGTTCTCCTCTAGGATTTTGATGGATTCCCATTTAGGTCTTTCATACATTTTTTAAAAATTTTAAATTTTTAAAATTTCTTTTCAGTGTACCAGCATTCATTGTTTATGCACCACACCCAGTGCTCCATGCAATACGTGCCCTCCATAATACCCACCACCAGGCTCACCCACCTTCCCACCCCCTGCCCCTTCAAAGCCCTCATACATTTTTAATTTATTTTTGTGTATAGTGTAAGAAAGCGGTCCAGTTTCATAGTTCTGCATGTGGCTGCCTAATTTTCCCAACACCATTTGTTGAAGACTGTCTTCCTTATTACACTGGATATTCTTTCCTGCTTTGTCAAAGGTAAGCTGACCATAGAGTTGAGGGTCCATTTCTGGGCTCTCTATACTGTTGCATTGATCTATGTGTCTGTCTTTGTGCCAGTACCATACTGTCTTGATGATGATAGCTTTGTAATACAGCTTGAAGTCCAGAATTGTGATGCCTCCAGCTTTGCTTTTCTTTTTCAACTTTACTTTGCCTATTCAGGGTCTCTTCTGGTTCCATACAAATTTTAGAATTGTTTGCTCTAGCTCTGTGAAAAATGCTGGTGGTATTTTGACAGGGATTGTGCTTTTTTTTTTTTTTAAGTTTAGCAACTTAATAACTCTTCAGCTTTACTGTAGTTTATTAGAGAGGAGTTTTGTTTCGTCCTTTTTTTTTTCTATTGTTAAGATATCCATATGGATATGTTCATTGGCATTTAAGTCACAAGCAAAAGTGAGGAAAGTTCTTTATCTTGCAAATCTGTAGTTATTGCAAGTACAGAGAAACAAGTAGCCCCATCCAGAGCATGTGAATGATCCTATTAAAAATATTAGAAAATTTCTAAATTCTTTGCCTCAAACTCTATTGAAATATAGTCATTGTATCTACTTCCATAAGATTATCTTTTCTATCAAACCGTTATTAATGATGGAATCCAGATTTAAGAGATTCAGTCTTTCAAAAGTTTTTTTTTTGTTTTTTTTTTTTGCCACATTAGAATTTTCAGGAGAGAGACACTCAACTTTAAAGAATGTCTTGGGGGTGCCTGGATGGCTCAGTGGGCTAAAGCCTCTGCTTTCGGCTCAGGTCATGATCCTAGGGTCTTGGGATCAAGCCCCACATCGGGCTCTGCTAGGTAGGGAGCCTGCTTCCCCATCTCTCTCTCTCTGCCTGCCTCTCTGCCTGCCTGTGATCTCTCTGTCAAATAAATAAATTAAATCTTAAAAAAAAAAAAAGAATGTCTTGGCAATTCAACTGTAATGGCTATTCCTTTGTTTTCTGAAATGACAGTTTCTTCAACAAAAAGAAAGTGAAATTTCTTCTCATCCAAATTTAGAGTTTCATGAAAGTAAACAATATTTTATTTTCTTGCATGGAAATATTGGACTTGTTTGGTATTTTAAAACTGCATCTGCTATTTAGAGCAGGTAATTCTATTATCCATTTACTCAACAAAACTTACTGAGCATCTGCTATGTTCTAGGCATTGTGTGAGGCAATAGAAACATAATAAACAAGACAGATGTGTTCTTTCTCCTTCCAGACCTATAGTCAGGTACTGGAGACACAATAAACAAGTAAATAAACATTGATTGCTAATTGCCATTAATATTATAAGGAAATCAATAGGGTACTACATCTAAGAAGCACAAATATAAAATCATAGAAATTTTAATTTGATTCATTTCTCCCCATGTACCAATGACCATTTAAAGATCCTTATCTTCACTAAATATGTAAGAATTTCTAGGACTGAGGCAGAACAATTTTCTTCAAGATGATTACAGTTACTAGCTCCTGGATGACTCCTTGAGTAAACTTTTCTTAAAATATATTTTTTAAAGATTTTATTTGTTAGAGAGAGAGAGAGCACAAGCAGGCAGCGGCAGAGAGAGAAGCAGGCTCCCCCCTGAGCAAGGAGCCCGATGCAGGACTCGATACCAAGACCCTGGGATCATGACCTATGCCGAAGGCAGCGGCTTAACTGACTGAGCCATCCAGGTGTCGCTAAAATATTTCATATAAAATGAGGAGCAGTTGAAATAATTTTCTCCAGTTCAGTATTTTGCATTTATTTTCTAAAAAGTAATTTCTATACATAATATGGGGCTCAAACTCACCACCCCAAGATCCTCTGACTAGGCTAACCAGGGACCTCCATATTTTATTTACATTTCTAGTGTCACTCTTTGAAAGAATGTAATTTGCAGTCATACAGATAAGAGATTTATATAACTTCCACAGTGGACACTTTATGAATGATTCTAAGAACTGTCTTACCAATACAAAAGCAAAAATAGCAATGCAGCCTCTCTGAAATAGCTCATTTGTGTTAGCTTAATACCGTTGATACATTACTGTGGGTCCTACTTGAGGAAAAAAATGAAAAGAAGATACATTATTAAAAACAACAGAGTTGTAAGTATCTCCTCTAGGTATAAAAGACAATGTTTCTTTCTTCTATGTTACTGAGTGTTACCAGAGGGCAGCAAGGTGTATAAGAAACACACTAACCTCCTAATATAGTCATATAGAGAAGAACCAAATCAAGCTTCCAATTCCTTAAAAATTAAGTGGACTTTTATTTTAAATATTTATTTGTTTGTTTGTTTGTTTATTATGTAGAAAGAGAGTGGTAGGGAGGGGCAGAGGGAAAGAAATTACCAAGCAGACATCATGATGAGCACAGAACCTGAGGCTGGGCTGGATCTCAAGACCCTGCGATCATGACCCAAATTGAAACCAGGAGTCAGGCGCCTAACTGACTGTACCACCCAGGCTCTCAATTAAGTGGGCTTTTAAAAATAAACTTTATCTAGGGGCACCTGGGTGACTCAGTGTGTTAAGCCTCTGCCTTCAGCTCAAGTCATGATCTCAAGGTCCTGGGATCAAGCCCCACATCAGGCTCTCTGCTCAGCGGGGAACCTGCTCCCTTCCCCTCCCCCCACACCCCATACCCCACCCCCTGCCTGCCTCTCTGCCTGTTTGTGATCTCTGTCAAATAAATAAATAAATAAAAAGTACTACCTGCCTATTAGAAATTCAGGAAATGCAGAACAAAAGAAAGAAAACAATCACTTACAGTCTTAACACTTAATTTTTGGTGTGTTTCCTTCCAGAATTGTTTTATGAACATTCATTCATTCATTCTTAGAGGCTCCATCATTCCAGTATATAATCTACTCAGAGTTCATTCTCCACTCCTCTCACCTTTTTTTTTTTTAAGATTTTATTTATTTATTTGTCAGAGAGAGAGCAGGAGCGAGCACAGGCAGACAGAGAGGCAGGCAGAGGCAGAGGGAGAAGCAGGCTTCCGGCCAAGCAGGGAGCCTGATGTGGGACTCCATCCCAGGACGCTGGGATCACGACCCGAGCCGAAGGCAGCCGCCTAACCAACTGAGCCACCCAGGTGTCCCTCACCTTTAATAATCATATTCACCACTCTACTTTGGCTTGCTACCATGATTGCACCTTGGACCTTCTCCAAGTCAATGGAGAGTTACTGGGTGTCTTCCAGGAACTGTATCACTTGTGTCCTTCCAGTTGGCTTACTCTACCTCCAGTCCAATGAACCCATCATTGTTCACTGCCCATTCTCTTCCTTCTGCCTTTGTTTCCCTCCTTTTCCACGTTGGATTTCCTGGGGTAAGATTACAGTCAGCCCCTTGCCACAACTTCAACTCTCTTCCTTCCTCTTCCTTTGTTATACTCACCCACCATAAAACTCTAACCATAGTTGAGGCAAACCTTCCTGTATCTGTTCCTGACTATCTAACACCCCTGACACTGTTTTAAATGGATGGCAGTCATCAAAGGGGCACTAAAAACATTTTTCTCTGTAATACATTGTTATCATATGCCTTTCTGTCTGAATCAGACAATGAAGTAGCCATGTCACATGTAAAGGTATGTGAGATTTTAATAATAAAATCAGTGAGCTCAAATGTATAAACTGATAGAATTATGTACTCTCCAGAGACTATTTAATCATCCATTTTATCTGTGAAACATTTATAAATAGGAATCATTAACCTGGCTACAATTAAAAAAAAAAAAATCAACCTGCACAAATTCTTCAGGTTAGCGATTTTATAGGGCACATTCTCCAACCAGAGAAAAGTTATATGACAAACCAAATTCAAAAGGTGAGCAACCCTTCCTAATTTAAATTCTTTAAAAAGCCTTGACTACTTGGGAATTAATGAGCAGCCACCCAAATCTCTGAATCAAAGAAGAAATAAAATATGATATGTTATCTAAAAACTCTAAAAATTAATAAATTTTTAAATTTATAAAAATTTAATTTTTTAAATTTAAATTTAAAAAATTAAATTTATAAAAATTAATAAATTAGTAAATTATGAGAAATGCTGATAGTTGTATGTAAAAATATATGGTGCACAGTTGTTAAGGTGTACTCAGAGGATAGTGTATAACTTCAAATCACTTGTAATTGTCAAAGTTGTGATAGGAATAAATCATCCAACCTCAGAAATGAC
The DNA here is from genome assembly GCA_003697995.1 of Taxidea taxus jeffersonii. NCBI lineage: Eukaryota > Metazoa > Chordata > Mammalia > Carnivora > Mustelidae > Taxidea > Taxidea taxus. The sequence goes on from RCUC01137946.1 coordinate 116,396, forward strand.
AAAATAAAACAAAACCCTAGGGGCACCTGGGTGGCTCAGTTGGTTAAGCAACTACCTTCAGGTCAGGTCATGATCCTGGAGTCCCAGGATCAAATCCCACATCTGGCTCCCTGCTCAGTGGAGAGTCTGCTTCTCCCTCTGACTCTCCACTTCTGGTGCTTTCTCTCTCTCTCTCATTCTCTCTCTCTCAAGTAAATAAAATCTTAAAAAACAAAAACAAAACAAAACAAAAAAACCCTAGCAAAACAATTCAAAGAAGATGGGGAATAGGAATAATCAAAGAGAAAACTGTAATCAATAAATTAGAAAACAATAAAAACCAAAATGTAGGACTTATAAAGAAATTATAAAGAAAAAAATGCCTGATTTTATTTTTTTGCATTAATTTATTTTTTATTATTTTTTATTATATTAGTCACCATATAGTACATCATTAGTTTTGATGTTGTGTTCCATGATTCATTGTCTGCGTATAACACCTGGTGCTCCAGGCAATACATGCCCTCCTTAATATGCATCACTGGGCTCACCCATCCCCCCACCCCCCTCCCCTCTAAAACTCTCAGTTTGATTCCTGGAGTCCATAGTCTATCATGGTTCATCTCCCCCTCTGATGGCCCCCCCTTCATTGTTCCCTTCCTTCTCCTAATGTCCTCCATGCTGTTCCTTATGTTCCACAATTAAGTGAAACCATATGATGATTGTCTTTCTCTGTTTGACTTATTTCACTCAGCATAATCTCCTCCAGTTCCAACCATGTCGATGCAAATGTTGGGTATTCATCTTCTCTGATGGCTGAGTAATAGTCCATTGTATATATGGATCTATAGCCAACTAATCTTCAACAAAGCAGGAAAAAATATCTAATGGAAAAAAGACAGTCTCTTCAACAAATGGTGCTGGGAAAATTGGACAGCTATATGCAGAAGGATGAAACTCCACCATTGTCTTACACCATACACAAAGATAAACTCAAAATGGATGAAAGACCTCAATGTGAGACAGGAATCCATCAAAATCCTAGAGGAGAACATAGGCAGTAACCATTTCTTCGACATCGGCCACAGAAACTTCTTTCAAAACAGATCTCCAAAGGCAAGGGAAACAAAAGCAAAAACTTTTGGGACTTCATCAAGATAAAAAGCTTTTGCACAGCAAAGGAAACAGTCAACAAAACAAAGAGACAACTCACAGAATGGGAAAAAAATATTTGCAGATGACACTACAAATAAAGGGATGGTATCCAAGATCTATAAAGAACCTCTCAAACTCAACACCCAAAAACAAAAAAAATCCAATAAAGAAATGGGCAGAAGACATAAACAGACACTTCTCCAAAGAAGACATACAAATGGCTAACAGACACATGAAAAAGTGTTAAACATCATTAGCCATCAGGGAGATTCAAATCAAAATCGCATTGAGATACCACCTTACACCAGTTAGAATGGCAAAAATTGACAAGACAAGAAACAACAAATGTTGGAGAGGAGAAAGGGGAACCCTCTTACACTGTTGATGGGAATGCAAGTTGGTACAGCCACTTTGGAAAACAGTGTGGATGTTCCTAAAAACATTAAAAATAGAGCTACACTATGACTCAGCAATTGTACTACTGGGTATTTACCCCAAAGATACGGATGTAGTGAAAAGAAGCACCCTATGCACCCCAGTGTTCATAGCAGCAATGTCCACAATAGCCAGGCTGTGGAAGGAGCCTAGATGCCCTTCAAGAGATGAATGGATAAAGAAGATGTGGTCAAGATATCCAAGCCTGAAAAAGCAATACAAAATTACGCAGGCCACCTACAACTTTAGATTTAACCAGAGAAAAGGAAGAGCCAAATTAATTATGAGAAAATGTTATATGGAACCCAACAATAAGACATAGGAAATTCTACAGAAAATGTACTTTCTAGCAAAATATGTGTTTCACTAAACCGACTTAAGAAGACCCTAGTGGCTCTTAACAAACCAATAAGCAAAAAGAAGCAGGAAAGATATTAAAGAGATAAATAGAGTTTGTGTTAAAGATGTGGGAAGGATCACAAAGTTATTAGCAGTCTTTTTTTCCCATCACCCCAATGAAACCATGAGAAAGGAGATGAAAGAGCCTTCTGCATGTGAAGGATTCAATACATTTATCCAGTACTTTAAATCTGTGTCCTTGGTAATTTCCTCTCCCATACCATGAGACTAGTGCATTACCTCTCCTCAAAGCCCTTCATGTGTCCCCACCGAATAACTACATAATTCTTTGCTGAAAAGTTCAGCTCTTCACTCATGCTCGTGTGAATCCTTCTTCCTATCTAAGATTAATCTATCAAGGTGTGCACTGTATTCTCTTTCTTTAAGGACTTCGATCTATTGGCCATCCCCTCCATCTTCTGCTTCCTGTCAGCACACACCTCTACTTTGGTAAGTTCCATCCTAGAACTTCCTTGGACATCTGGCTCCAGCTTCTTTTCTCTGGTCTCCTTCCCAGCTGAACTTCATACATTTGTCTCTACTCACTGCCAGTACATCTTCATCTCCCATTCATTCCTCAAACCTCTCCAGTCTGACTTCTGTCTCCATGATTCTGCTAAACTCCTCTTTTAAGGCCACCAAATGACTTACCTCTTACAAATCCAGAGAATGCTTCTCTGTTCATTGTATTTGACCTATCAACAACCTTCGAACCAACTGACCCTGCTCTCCTACTTGAAACACTGTCCTCTCAGTGGTATGCTGGAGCTGACTCATGTGGGCTTACAAGAGCTCATTATACAAACTCTTCTCAACTTCAGCTTCCATGATGTCACATTGTAGCTTGAAACTGGCCAAGGTAGGAGTAGTTACACCATGGAAATCAGCAAATGCCTCAAATCAAATATCTTCTTCCTAGAGAGCTAGTTATCAAACATTTAGCAGATTATCACTGCTTCAAAAACACCCAGGCTCATGTTATCTCCTCTTTCACTAACCTTGCCAGCCCTTTAGGGGATCTCCTGTAAGTAATCACTAAATATCCAAGTGCTTTGTTGTTTGATCCTGGATCAATTTTTAAAATCTCTTGTTAGATGATTAAATTAAACCCTGTGGCTTTAATTTTTATCATGATAAGGATGACCTCAGGCCTGTGACCAATATGGACCAGGGCACTCTTGAATGCCTAACATTGGATACCAAGTGACCATGTGATCTAGCTGCCCTGATAAACTAAAGTTATCTGTTCTACCAAAACATAAAGTTGGGCAAGCAAAACAGCCCTCTGGAATTTAGTGCAAATAGTACCTATGGGGTTGGAGGCTGGCAGGTCTTGAAGACGCAGCTCCCTGTGCTTTGTCTCTTTTACTCTTGATGCATTGCTACCTGTCCTTGGAAACATACCTATGGCCTCCTGAGGTATTCTCAATGATCAACTGATTAAGGAAGAAAAAGTTCAAATCTAGTTTACATATGGTTCTACATGATGTGCTGGCACTGCCTACTGTGGGCTTTGTAGCATTATAGCCCCAGTCAGGAGTGGACATGAAGAAAGCCATGAAGGGGAATCCTCCCAGATCATCCAGGAGCCTGCTTTGCTTGGGGAAAAGCATGGCTAGAAGAACAGATCTATTCTGACTCATTATATAGTCACTAAAGGTTTGGCTTGATTTCCACTTTTCAGCTGGGGTGCCTCAAGAGAATTAGACTTGGTGTCCTAAAGGCATCCATTTTATGTAATAAGTTAGCTTATCTTTTGTTTTTTTTTTTGTTCTTATGCATCTAGAATTAACTTATCGTGTATGCATCTAGGTATGTTCCATCTTAGGAGAATTAAGAAATCATGTTCTATATAGTTTAATTTTCTTGCAGAGGCCAGAACAAGAAGGCTGGGGTGAGTGGTCAGGGACTTGGAAGGAATTAGACAAGGTGATGTGGGCACAAGTGATATGAATGGACTCAGAATGTATAAGTAGGGAGATATTTGTGTCTATGTAAATACTGCAAAGTCCCCCCACCAAAAAGAAAGCTGTCAATAATCAGGTGGATCAGATGACTCATTCTGTGGATACCAGTCTACCTTTTTCTCTAGCTACTCCAGTGCTTACACAATGGCCTTCTGAACAAAGTAGCAATGGGGACAAGGATGAAGGTTTTGCATGGATTCATCAACGTGGACTTTGTCTCATCAAAACAGATCTCTTTAGGGCCCAACCTGTCAACAGCTGAGACCAGTGTTGATCCCCCAATATGAAACATTCCCTGGCAGGACCAGCCATTTTCATTATACTAGACCCTTCCCATCATTAAGGGGAAGCATTTTGTCCTCACTGGAGAAATGAGATGCTTATTCTATGAATTTTTCCCCCTATCTGTCATGGTTAATTTTATGTGTCATCTTAATTAGGCTAAGGGATGCCCAGGTTGCTGGTAAAACATTATTTCTGGGTGTGTCTGTGAGGGTGTCTCCCAAAGAGATAAGATCACCCTTGCCAATGTGGGTGGGCATCATCCAATCTGTTGAGGGCCTGACTAGAACAAAAAGAAGGGGGGAAAGATGATGCACACTCTGCTTGAGCTGGGACATCCATTTTCTCCCGCCTTTTTTAGCTGTTGTTTTTCTCCAGTCTGAGGTCCAGTAAGATTTTGTGTTACATTCAGTTGTCATAGCTGGTTAGTCTCCTTTATTCTAGAACAATGCCATCATTCTCTTGCCCCCCCCCCCCTTTTTTTAGTTTTCATGACATTGATATTTTTAGAGTCCAGCCTAGCTTTTTGAGGCTTTTCCCCCCATTTCATTTTTGCAGACTGTGCCTTAATTTGGACTTGAATTAGATGTAGACTTAACAGTTTTAATAAGAATACTACACACGTAATGCACCTTCTCACTGTATTCTTTCTTGTGATAATACAGACTCATGGAATCTTTTCAGATCAATATGTTGGAAACTGTTCCTGTAATTCATCACATTGGTACTCAGACGGTCCCTCTTATGGCCAGTGGAATCCTTCAGGCTGGCTCCTGTATTTTTTTTTTTGATACATTCCCATCAATTTATTGAGCTTTTCTTGCTTTCTGTCACAGTGAAGATATTCCAGGCTCACCTTATACTTTGGCTGCCCTGATTCCCTGGAATCAGCCATTTCTTCAAGGACCTATTTTGTTGTTCTTGTTGTTTGTTTGTTTGTTTTAATGGGGAGTGGTTTGGAGAAACCAAAATTTAGGTATTGGTGTGTTCTTTGCCACAGGGATGTCATTTCTTCTTGTGTCTCTCTGTGGATAAAGCTAAGTCATGTATGTGTTAAAAATCATGAGTTTGTGATACCTTCGGTTCCAAACCTAGGATGCTGCTTTTCCTTCCCTTAGTTCATATTCCTCCTGTACAACTGTGGGTCCCCCCACACCTTCCATATATTTACTCTTTTGCCCAATCCTATAATACCCACGAAATACTTTCAGAATTGTGCCCATACTCCTACCAACAACAAGCCTACTAAGTAAAATTCATAATTTATTTACAGTTTTAAAAACTAATATTGTTTTATATCTTTTGTTTAAAAATGTTTCAAATAAACTTGTGTTTAGAAATGTTTTAAATAAACATGACAAAATGGTTACATTTGTCAATTCTGGATGACAATTTCATGAGTATTTGTTGCATTATTCATTCTTTTATTTTTAAAACTTTTATTGCAGTACAATGTGATTTTTTTTAAAAGTGCCTTTTTTTCTAGGTGAATGGATACATAAATTTCTACTAGTTAATATACATGTATTTGTGGGGGAAGGTGCTTATGGTACATACAAAGAAGTAGAATTGGCTTGTAGCTTATGTGTGTTTTAAGATACATTCCTAAATTGTACTTAAAAGTGGCTGTACCAGTTTTTTATCCCACCAGCATTATATGAGAATATCTATTTGCCTATGAGTAAGACAAAACTTTTTTTAAGTAGCTTTTCTTGCCAGTTGAATAGATGAACTATCAGTGCCCCATTGCATTGCCCTTAGTTCTTAGTAGAAGCAATTTTTTATTCAGTTATTGGCTATTTGAGTGTCATCTCATGTGATTGCCTGTTTATTTACTCTCCTGTTTTTTAATATATTGTTAATCTTTTTCTTTCCCATATTTTAGAGTTATCTGTAGCTTCATTTTACTATTATCCAGCTTAACATAATGATGTTGGTTAGGAGGTCAGACTGTAACGTTAAGTAGTAAACACTTGTTCCAGCATTTGTTTATATAAAAATAGTCTTACAGGGTTTTCCCTATTATAAAAGTGATTCTATGTTTATTTAAAAAAAAGGAAAAAATTTAAATAAATTGTATGTTTATTAAAAAAAAACTGGGAAATCAAGATACTCCAGAAGGAGAAAATGAAAATTACTTTTAATGTCATCACCCAGATACAGTACCATTAATATTGTAGTGTGTATCCCTCTAATCTTTTTCCCCTCTGCATACCATTTATTAAATTTCTTTCCCTTTTTTACCTGTGCACACCATTTATTAGATTTCTTTTCCCATGAATTTGTGATTTTATTCTTAACATGTGCTGATTTTTTTAAATGGGGGAATCTGTTTTTGAGCTGTTCTTACCACTGTTTTTATTCGTCTGTGTGGTGATTTGCCTGTTTCATTTAAATTGGTGAAGCTTTATGATACACTGTGCTCTCTGCAGAGCCAGCCCTCCCCGCACCCGTCAGTGCTTTCCTGGAGGCTACATCAGGTAGCCTGATGACACTTGTGTGTCGTTCTGAGTTGTGAGTTGTGACTACAGACTCTGCTAAATTTAAAATGCATCAAAAATTTGAACAGAAAAGGACTCAGCATAAAATAACTTTTTGTTTTTGAGTAGTTTTTCCTGTAACAAATCAGATCAGATCTACAAACGTCCACTGTAGATTCTGGAGAAAGATCCTGAAGTTATTAGTGAGCAACTCTGGGAAATGGAAATTGATCGCCCTTTTCACATTTTTAATTTAATGTGTATAAAATGCTGTTAATAGCTTTTCTTGATTCTTCTGTTCTTCCTTCCTTTCAGGAGCCTTTCATAGGTTTACTCAAGGGTTCTAACCCCTAATTCTTTTTTTCTCATAAGGCCTTAGATTCCTCACTCTCCCCACCCCCAATCTCCATCCAAGGGCTTTTAGGATCCTGACTCTAGATGTTGAAGAGTGAGCTACTGCATGGGAGAGGAGGGCAAATTTCCTAAAATTCCCACCTGTAGCTCTGAAAATGAGGAAATAAGGCATATCAATATTGCAAGTGGGGGTGCCTGGTTGGCTCAGTCAGTTGGGCGTCTGACTCTTATTTCAGCTCAGGTCATGATCTCAGAATCCTAAGATTGAGCCCAGTGGCAGGCTCTATGCCCAGCAGGGAGTCTGCTTGGAGATTCTTTCCTGCCTCTCCCCCTCTGCACTCCCCACCCCCTGTGAGCACATGCACACACACACATACATACTCTCTCTCTCTCTCTCTCTCTCTATATATATATATAATAAATGAATATTTTTAAAAATCCTGCAAGTGATCTTCCACAATCCTGAGGTCATTGTCTTTAGTCCAGTCCTTCTGCATCTCTTTCTACTGGTCAGTGGGACACTGGGACTCTCTTGCCCTGACTCACCAGAGTGGACCGTTGACTTTCCAGAAATTTTGCAAGCTGGTTGTTAAATAGTCTTTATTAAAAATTAAATTACAGGGGCACCTGGGTGGCTCAGTGGGTTAAAGCCGCTGCCTTCGGCTCGGGTCATGATCCCAGGGTCGTGGGATCGAGCCCCGCATCGGGCTCTTTGCTCTGCGGACAGCCTGCTTCCTCCTCTCTCTCTGCCTCTCTGCCTACTTGTGATCTCTATCTGTCAAATGAATAAATAAAATCTTTAAAAAAATTTTTTTAAATAAAAAAAATTAAATTACAGAAACTTACAATTTATTATAGTAAAAAAACAAAGATAATCCTCAAAAGTCACCACTTCTTCATTATTCTACTGCATTTTACTATTATTTATGCTCTTAAGATTATTTGTGCCTATTGCATCTGTAGGTAGAAATGCTATCTACTCATGTCCTACTGTGCATCTTTGCTCAGCTCTGTTCAGTGGCTTCTCTTGGTAGCTTTAAATTGGTTATGAAGTCAGTATTTACACCACTAACATTGGAAAACACTATACATATCAGGGTTTGATTTGTTGTCTTGTGTGCTGGAGAAAATGTTAATAATGCAGGCTAAACTAAATTTAAAAGTGTATCATTTCAATAGCCTTAACATTCTGAATAGTCCTCCAAATTAAGTAAATGTTCCTCCAGTATTTGAAAAATATTTGATTCAGCAAAGAATTTGCTTACATCATTGACTAGCAAATGGCATTCCCACAAAAATCTTTGTTAATTTTCCTCTTACTCCTAATGTAAATAAAAATATCAGCCAACATTCACGCCAGGAACTATACTCACTCATCAGTCACAATGCTGGGTTAGCTTTGGACATAAGAATTTGCCAAAAATCACCTACAGCATTCTTTGGGAATTAATTACATACATAGAGTTTATAATAAAGAATACAGTATGTTTTATTATCATTTTGTAAACTGTGTGATATACATCAGCAAAATTTGTAATAAATTTATGTATATATGTATCCATGTACTTTTTTTTTTTTTTTTGGAGAGCTGGTGGTTAAGCTTTTTCCAGCACACCACTGATCAGAGGTGACAAATGTCCAGCCCTAAGCTTAAGGGGACCACTGACATGGTTTTTTTGACCACACAGTGTTCCTGAAGTCAACAAACAAAGAGGCAAAATAGTATGCCAACATTTACAAATTGTGAGATTTCACACAAAAACCTGAAATTCCCAATTTTTTTGAAGGATGGAATCTGGCCCCATTGTATCCTCCCACAGGGACATTCAGCTAGAACTGAGCTGTTATGGACCCTTCAAGTGGGGTATATACTCTCACTTTGCCACTATTCCCACTGCCTCCTACTCCCCACGCCCCCCAACCCTCACCTTCCACTGAGCACTGAGTGTCATTTTCCCCCATGTATGTGCTGTGGATTTTTCTCTGTTCCTTATTTATCCTCTGTCAGTGCAACCTGAACCACATTTTCAGGCCAGAAATAAATCAGGCAAGCTTGATTTATTACTAAATTAACTTTCCTTGTGTATTGATTTAAGTCCTATTGTTCTATAATTATTTCTTACAAGAATCACAACATCTGTGAAAGGGCTTTGAAACTATTCAAAGCCACCAAATGGAAGATCATTCATATTAAGGTACTCATAATTTCTAAATCACTTAATTTTATACTTTATTAATAAAAATCCATTAAAATTCAGTTTTTTATAATTTCAGTAGCTAATGATAGTAAATATATTTATTTTTTGTCCTTTCAGTTATATCCTTCTTGCTTTCCTTTTTCCAAATCCTTTTTTTAAAAACGATTTTATTTATTTATTTATTTGACACACAGAGATCACAAGGAGGCAGAGAGGCAGGCAGAAAGAGAGGAGGAAGCAGGCTCCCCGCTGAGCAGAGAGCCCGATGCGGGACTCGATCCCAGGACCCTGGGACCATGACCTGAGCCAAAGGCAGAGGCTTAACACACTGAGCCACCCAGGCACCCTCCAAATCCTTTTTTTTTTTTGCCCTTGTCTTTTTCTCTCACTTTAAACTTACCTCTCAAATACAATATCAGTAATGAGGTCATTGCATTATTCTATTAAAAGTCATATTTGGTCTTAATTTTGGCCTGATTTATACACTGACATTATGGACTCATGCTAATTAGCCCGAATGGCCAAATCCCCCACCAATTAAGCAAATGTCGGTATTTCAGGTTATTTCAGTCACCCTATGGTAAGAGAAAAATGTGTTGATTGTGATCTGAAATCATCAACCCCAAGACATCCTGTTACTTTATAATAAAATTCTTTCTTACCATTATGACATTTAAATGCAGTTATGTTTCTAGTTCCTTGCACCCTAAGTTTGGTCATTTGTATCATAAGTGCCATGGATTCTTTACATTGCATCTCCATGGTAAATTGAGTCTGTGAGGAAAATTTTTCTTTGTACACTGAGGTCAGTTTCCCTTTTATTTTTGTAAATATGTTGCCCTGGTTCCTTTTGTCATAATACCTAAGACCACTTTGTGTCAACCATGTCATATAAAGTGTCTTAACTTTACAGTAAACATCCGAATGGACTGAGCCCTAAAAGTTCTTTGGTTAATTTTCTTTTAGTCACATGAGCATCTTTTCCCATAAGAATAACATTATAAATGATTATTAGATTCCCAGGCTAGCCCCTGGTGGTGTTAAATGCAGTTCTAATGGTATTAATCTAATTTCTTATTTCTGGAGCAGAAGGAGGAAGGGGAGGATGAGAATGAGGAAAATGGGAGAAGAAAGGCGAAGTGGTATGGTGGGGACAAAGAAGAAGTCAAAGAAAAGAATGAAGGAAAAGAGATATGAGAGAAACTCCCTGCGTTTAGGCCTTGCTCTAAGCAAAATTTTGAGATATGTGTCATTGATTTTTGTGTCATCTGGTTTTCATTTCTGTATCACATTCCTCTAAGCCTAATGCTCTCATTTGGTCCTAAGATCCCACCCTAACCCAATCTGTTCCACTCTTAAAACTCCCCTTTCTCAGCGCATACATGCTTGGCAAGTATCGGTCTAAGAGATATTTGGAAAATATGTTGGAAAATACGAGTCTAGGAGAACCTAATCATTGTGTGGAACTCACAGTCCCAAAGCCTCCGAAATCTATCCTTCTCTTCTTAGGGGTATTCCAGTCACTGTAACAAAATGAAGCAGAATAAAAGGAAGGCAGTGTTTTGAAGGAAGATATCTTCCTTGGTGGTCATCCCCGGTGCTCAGTTCCACTAAGCAGTCCTTGGTGTGCATTGCTTTCTCCATATCTGATCTGACATTTCTCCACAGACCCCCAGGAGCACAGACCCAGCTGCTCTCAAGACCTTCTAGACACAGATCATTTTGTTTGTTCGGTTGGTTTTGTTTTTTTTTGAGTTTTTGTTCCTTTTTTGTTTTTTTTGAAATCACTCCTATGGTTGAGCAAAGAGTAGAGCAGAGAGGGCTGGTGTATGTGTGGCTCGGTGGTGAATGGGGGCTGGGCAGACAGGTAAAGTTGTAGGTAAGGATGCCCATGGCCTTATTCCCAGATTCCTTGTTCAGGTTATCCATAGCTTGCCAAAGTTCCTGACGATTGGCCTCTGTTACAACGTTAGTAAATGAACGTGATGACATAGCTTTTGTTGTTTAAAATTGGGAAGGTTTCAAAGTAAGAAAAGTAAGGAAAATTGTTGGCAATGCTGGCAACGTTTTCAATACTGTATGCTTTTAATGATGATTTCCTGTTGAAAAGTGCCAGATCTAAGAAGGAGATGTACATACATGTTTGCCAGCCTCTGGGGAACCATACGGGCTGCTCTCTGGGTTCCCTTTCCCCACCGTTGAGCATGAGTAAGCTCTGCTCTGGTGACAGGCACTTGGCCTGGGTGTTGACACGAAGCCTCTTCAGACCGCAGATAGCCAGGTACTCAGTGGGCAGAGTGTTGGTGCCGCACAGAGAAAGCTTCAGGTCCCGGACCAGTGTGAAGTTCAACAGGAGGCCCAGGGATGTTGCATCTGTGAACCAGATGGTCAGATGGTCACTGTAGCTGGTTTGCTCGAGGGGTAAAGGCAGGACGGTTCTACAGCTGCACATCAAGTTGGCCAGACTGTAGTCACAGTCCTGGACATCTGCAGAGCAGCTGCAGTTCCGAATGGTGTTTTCCTTGGTGAAAATCAGTGTGCTGTTCTTCTGCCCTCCTGTGAAGCAGTGGAGTACAAAGATGCCCAGCGCGCCGGCCAGAAGGACTCTGTGCCCAGGAGGTGGTGCCATTCTGATCTCAGCGTGCGCCACCAACTGTGTGTTTCCCCTTCGTGAGCCAGTTCACTGAACTCAACTGAAAGGCAAATATGCAGCTTGGTTATCACAGGCTGCCTTTAAAAATATACAGCTTACGGGGCGCCTGGCCAGCTCAGTCGGTAGAGCCCAGGACCCTTGATCTCGGGCTCCTGAGTTTGAGCCCCCAAGTTGGGTGCTGAGATGACTTAAGGGATATGCAGCTGATAGAAAAGGAGCCCCCGAAATAACCCATGGTAACCTCTTCTCTCTCATAGTTCTTTCAAAGGCAGGCAATGCATGGAGCCCAAGTGAAGACACTATCTTTTCTCAGAGCCTCATGAGATGCAGCAGCCAATCTGCTCATCTGAGACATAAGACTCCCTGTGATGTCTGTTGACAGACTAACACACCAACAGCGAGCAAGACAGGGTGCCTGAGATGAGACGTGGAGCACCCTGCTGTCCGTGAGCAGGGATCTGTGGTGCTTTGACTGTGCACGTTCTCCAAACATCATCTTTCTTGGACTGAGTACCTGGCGGCCCCTGGAACATGCACATTCCCTCCTCCCCCTCAATACCTGACTTCCTGGAATTCGGGAGACAAACAGTTCCGTGTTGGATTCAGCTCCCCAAGTGCTACCTGTTAAACAACATAGCATGAATACCAGTGAAACATTTAGTTAATGATAAACTTTAATTTCTAACTAGACAAACATGCCCCCCTCATATTAATCTGTTTATGGATCCATTGATACATTCCTGCTCTCCTACAAATGTAAGTATTAAAGTAGATTTTAACTGTGTTCATAGTGAAAACGCTAATCATACACCAGTTAATCACAATGAACTTGCTTATCTGCTCCTTCCCTGGAACAAATGTTATAAATAGATTTTATCAAATAGCTTAGTGGAGGGCTCCAAAACTAATCCATATATCAGCAGCGATCAATGATCTAAATAAGATAGGAGCATATGCACGGTTTAAGGAGCAATACCAATATCCGATCTGGAGGAAAATGCCCTAGTACCTGACATATAATAGATGCATGGTCTTCTTTTATGGTGAGCTTGGAATGAGACACACGTTATGAAGTAGGGTGCCAAGTTTTCAGCCTTGCAAAAATAATTTCCCCTGAGTTAGCTGATAGCTGACCAAAAGATATAGGACCAAAGATACCATTCAGTTCTTCTGAACTGACTAAAGAGACAACTCAGTTCATCTGCATGTACAAAGCACCATGGGCATGGCAAAATACTTGGAATGAGATCTCTGACTTGGAGAGTCCATGGCTAGTGACAGGACCCCCACAGGAAGTGCTGAGCAGGGATACATGGGTCAGTCTGAGAGGCTGAATATGTGACAGCAGGAAAGAAGCGAGGCAGACATGCACCACTCAGGGTGCAAGGTGAGGCCACAAGGTGGCAAAGCAAGGCAAAGAGAAGTTCAAGAGGGCAAAGCTAAAAATGCCGGGGTCAGGTGGAAGGAGCACAAGTTCATCAGCTGGTGGCTGGAATGCAGGGAGACTAACCCAAGGCTCAACCAAGTAAACCTGAACAGAAGGTGAGACATTAGTTCACAGCCATCACAGCTTCATTCATTCAGCAAATGTTTACTGGGCATTCACTGGGTGGCAGGCACTTGGCTAGCCCTGGGGACATAGCCCAGAAGACAACAAGCTTCTAGAACTTGTGTTCAAAAGGACTTGATTCTGCTTCCAGGCCTACCTATTAGGACCAAGGGGGCTGTAGCAGTGGGGAGGGGGAGAAAGCAAAGGCAGGAGTCAGGTAGGGTTCAGCACGGGCCATGTGCCAAGGTCAAACAGAAGAAATAAAGATGAACAAGACATGTACTCTTGCCCTCCAAGAGCTCATAAGCAAAAGAGGAGGACAAATGAGGCTGAACTGAGAAAGACACTATTGAGCATACCAGTGGTTATAGGAACATAGCAGAGAGATAGGTTAAAGTCCATTTGGGGGTCTGAATAAGGTGCTTTATAGTGTTTTGTCTTTATTTTGAAGTTGGCACAGGCTTTTCTGAATGAGTGTATTCATTGGTTCATTTTGTAATAAAAGAAAGGGCTTTGAGAAATGCATAGAGTCAGGATTCTTCCTGAACATAAGATTTAAAAGTTTTAAATAGTTTTAAAATGTGGTGGTGACTACCCCACTTAGTAAGGAGCAGTAACTTATTAATTACAAGATAATTTTAGATGATCAGTTGTCCTAGATTCCACTGGAGGTTTCTAGGTCTTCATGCCCTAGTAACCCTTTCATCCCAGAACTAGGAAAGCTGTCATCAATGCAAATGGCTTGCTCTGATCTCAGCCTGGAGGGGAAAAGGGAGGTGGAAAAGGTTCTATCCATCAGCCTGGAACCTGGTGAGAAAAGTACCTACTTCATTATTCCAGATGCTGGTACCATTCAGAGACACACATGGAAGAAGAAAAGAGGTAGGAAGGGAAATGGACAATGATTTCCTGAAATGAGTGGGGCTAGAGATCATAAAAGGGATTTGTGAGCAACCCCCTGTCCCCTGCAGTCAAGGCCCTGGCTGGACCTCAGGAGGGTGACCCCTCCCTGCTTTTGGATACCAGGGAACTTGAAAGCTGAAACAAGAAGGCCTCCTGGCAGGGTACAGAGTGGGACAAATATTCCTGGTAATTAGCTTATGGGGTTTCCAAAAGATGCTCATTGGACCTTTTTCTCCTTCTGTTTTATCCTGGGTAAAAAACCACTTGGCTTTTTAGATTTGTTGAACATGGATTGTGAACACCCGAGTTTCACTGTGTGTTTATTCATTTGTGGGCAGATTCCAGCCTGGAATTAGGAGAATGGGCACAGATACATCACACTGTCCTTGCCCCTAGCTATGCCCTTGACCATCATGGGGAAAGAAATTATTTTTCCTCTGGGGGTTGCTCATCTTGTTAGTAGGGAAATCATGATCTACTGGTGACCATCTTGTCTCTAGAAGGGGTGAGCTTGCCTGACAATGAGCCAACAGAGAGAAGAACAGACACGAAATGGAGAGATATTCCTAACAACATTTTTGAGCACTAAAATCAAGCCATGCCTGACATCCTTCCTTGATTTTTGAAATATGTGAACCAGGTTTTTTTTTTTGTTTTTCCTACTCAAACCAGTCTGAACTGGATTTCTATAACAAGCAATGAAAAGAATACACTGACATTTGGTAAGCTATCTTCTTTTATTCATTCAATAAACCTTTGTAGAGTCCTCACTGTGTGCTAGCCACTGTGCTGGAAACTGAGAAGAAAGCCAATAAGATCTCCCTCAAGGGGTTATACCGCAGTGAAAGAGACCCTTGAATCAACAATCACAGTATGAGGTGATAATCACTATAATAACATTTTGTATAGGGTGTTATGTCTACACCTAACCTTGCCTGGAAATGAAAAGTATCATGATAAGCTTCATGGAAGAGGTAGTATCTGAAGAAGGCAGTAGTTCTTGAGTAAAAAAAGAAGAAATAAAGTTATCTATGTAATTAGCATAGGGTGATCAGAATTTGGAAAAACCAAAAGTAGGACCAAGAGATTGATGGGCTATGGGGATAGTAGTGGGAGAGGGGAGCTGAGGGGTCCTGTAGGGTGGAACCTTCTGACTTGCCCTGATATATCATTTTCTCAGCATCCCAGCTTTTTGTGTGCTCTATCATTAGGATTTGCCTCCTATGTCCCCAGATGAGCCCCTTCCCCACCCCCACGATGGGCAGGAGCCTAGCACTGTGATGGGTCTATGCTGTTCTGCTGATGTTGTGCTGGAATCTGCCCACAAATGGAAAACTACATAGTAAAGCTAGGGCAAAGGTTGATTCCTCCCTTAAGTTGCAGAGCAATGCCATTAAGGAGCCATGGGGGTGGAGAGGGTGTGCTCTGCTCCACGTGGTCATGCAGGGACTCAAGCTTTCCTCCCTAGCTCTATCATCTCCCAGGCCTTTGGATCCTCTGCAGGATTTTCCATTCACATTTCATCGGCCAGAACTCAGGCATGTGGCACCCCCTCTCTGCAAGCAGCTTGGAAATGAAAGCCAGCACCATGCCAAAGGAGGAGAGGACAACCTGCATATTGGTGGGCACTAGAGATTTCTGACATGCCTAGGTTGTAAGACATCATAAATGGCTTTATGCAACCGTGATCAAATTTCTCTGGCAAGATACGGAAAACCATGTATGATCATTAAATCTTTGAGCCTTTAAATCACTGAACATGTTGATAAGCCAGGGCAATGATTCAGAATCAGTTCTAATATTGGTTTTGTATTGCCATGGAAGAAATCTCAATGGCAATTAATACCAGCAACTAGCTGCACGAAAGCAAAGATTTCTGAATTGAGCAGATATAGACATCAGTAACTTCAAAACAAATTCCACACAGATTCTTTCTCAATCTAGGATTACACCCAATGTTTAGATAATGTTTATACTTGGCTCCAAAAGGAATGTTTCAAACTGCACTAGTTCTGTTTATAAGAAGATATTACTAGTAAGGAGATAGTGTGTCTGTCGGTGGGAGGATACCATTTGGACCATTTGCTCAAAACAGATTTGAAATGTCTTGAATAATGATGTTTTGAACTCTGTAGTCTCAACACAAACGAGAAAAAAATATTATTGTGGAACATCATAGTGGTATTCCCCAAATTCTAACAGCAATTAAAAACTAAGAATGATTTCAGATTTTTAACTCAGATGTGAGCTTAACTGAAATTAGAAGGGATTTTTTAATTTATTTTTTTATTCTTAAAGATTTTATTTATTTATTTGACAGAGATCAAAGGTAGGCAGAGAGGCAGGCAGAGAGAGAGGAGGAAGCGGGTTCCCTGCTGAGCAGAGAGCCCGATGCGGGGCTCAATCCCAGGACCCTGGGATCATGACCTGAGCTGAAGGCAGAGGCTTTAACCCACTGAGCCACCCAGGTGCCCTGGGATTTTTTAATTTTAAAGGTGGAAAGGCACTTAGGGAAAAGACTCAGTTGAAGAAGCTGGGGAAATAAGACCAGAAACAAAGGAGATGCTCCAGCAAGAAACAGATGGTCCAAAAGAGAAATCTTAACTGCAGACACAGGAAGAAAGGCAGAAGACAGCCAGGGTCCAGGCACCCCAAGAAACCCACTTTGAAGCCAGAACTTGGAGAGCTAGGCTAGGCTCTCTCACAAATGCAGTTCTCAAAGTGTGTTTCTACAAAACTCCTTGAAGATTCCAAGGGAGCACAGATGAGAGAAATTCCAGAAAAGGAGACAATTTGGAATTTGGGGTATATCCCACAAAGAGAGAGCTACACCTTACTATTGAAGTGTATTTCATCAAAAAGTTTTCCAGTGTTGCCAACCCCGAGAGCAGTAGGATGGCCATGCTTACCCCAGGGGTATAATGGGTTGCCCCAGGAACTTGGCATGTACTTTGGGAACAAGCAAGTTGGCAACTAATTATAGGGCAGTGGGCAATGTGATTGGTGGGTGCTTATTAAAGACACAGAATAAGTGTTGGCCGGAAGGGCCGGGAAAGGCTCCCAAAAGGGGTGCTATTAGGGCCATACAGAGAATGGGGTGGGGAGGGGGAAAGGCTGCAGATAGAAGGGTCACTTGAGCAAAATCCCAGAGACTAGAGTGCTTGGCACATCTGGGAGCCCATGAGACTGGAGTGAGGGCAGGGCAGAGGTGGACAGGGCTTTGCCAGCCAGGCTCAGGGTTTTAGTCTCCAAATTGTTGTTGTCATCCTCCTCTTCCTCCTCCTCCTTCTACCTCTTCTCCTTCTCCTCCTCCTTTGTTCTTCTTTTTTTTTTTTTCAGAATGAAGAGAGGTTTCTTTTTATTTTATATATTTATTTGAGAGAGAGAGCACAAGAGCGGGGTGAGGGGCAGATGGAGAAGCAGTCTCCCCGCCAAGCAAGGAGCCTGATGCGGGGCTTGATCCCAGGACCCTGGGATCCCAGGACCAAAAGCAGATGCTTAACTGACTAAGCCACCCAGGCGCTCCTCTCCAAACCCTTCTGATCCTCACCTCATCAATAAAAACTTTAAAAAACCCTCCCCAATAGATGTAACCTTTCATTTATAAAAACATTATAAATATCATATTTATATATCATCTACATTGGAAGATATACACAGTAGATTTTTTAAAATTTGAGGTGAAAAATAATGACAGCTGGAGGACATCAGCTCTACCCTGCTAGCCTGGTTTGCACACTCCCTTGGAAGCAAACGCCCCCTTAGGAGGCCCCTGAAAGAGGCAAAAAGGAGGCGCTGAAGGTTTGTAAGCAGGGCAGACCTGTTTATTTCTGGGTATAAGGAAGGTCATTTAGGTGCCAGGCAGAAATGAAATTGGAGTAGAGACAGAGAGAGCACCCCGAGTTCTAAGTAAGAGAACATTTTTCTTTTGTATTTTCTTTGAAGGTTTGCCTTTCTCCATTTGCTGACTCCTTCTCCCTCCAGGCTCTCTGGATAAATCTATTTCAGTATCCGGAATCCGAGGGTGGGTGAAATGGACAGAGAGAGGAGGATTTGGGAGGAAGGGATCAGGACAACACTCCCCCCTTCTGCAGGCAGGCAGCTGGGACACCCGCCTGAACTCCTCAGGAGGAGCATGTGCTGTAGGAAGCAGGGGATCCAGAGTGGGCAGCACTGGAAAAGCTTTTGGTTTCCTTCTTAGCATCCTAGCCTGGCTTACCTGGAACTCCATTCCTGAAGACGCCTACTCTCTCCCTGACCGCCCAGAGAAAAGACAGAGTTCACTGAGTCAGGAGCCCCTTGGAGGTTTCATTAGGCTGGCAGTGAGAACAGTTGCTGGCAAGACAAGCGATAGGTAAGATTATGAAGTGGGTACAGTAGCTTTCCCATCCCCAGAGTCCCCTTGCTGTGCCTACCTCTTAATTCCTTGGTCAGGGCTCATCCAGGTGCCTGGTGTTAAAAACCCACTCTCCTATAAGGCTCTAATGGCACATGGCTAAGCCTTCATTTAAATAAACACATTCTTGCTCAAGGGTATTTGCACTTTAAGCCTTATCCCTACGTGTCCCTTGTTAGAGGGAAGGCGAGGATTAAATAAGAAGTAAGGGAGAAGTGTGGGACGGAGACTCTTCTCGAGGACCCTAGAACCGAGAGATCTCCTGTTCTCAGGTCCAGTGCCAACTCATCCATAGCTGTGCATTCACCCTTCCCAGGCAGGTCAAGGAGGAAGTGCCGGCTCCCTTGTATTATGTGGATGAGATGCTCATGGGAACCCTTTAGGTGCAGGACCTTGAGAAGCTCTTTGAGAAAAAAGATCTTGGGCATTTTTCTTTTCTTTGGCTCTGACCCACAAATGCACCGCGGGAGGCAGGTTACTGATGAAACACCATGAAAGAAGATATTAAAGAAAGGAATGATAGCTTTGTTGTCGACTCTTTAAAAGTTTGCAGTGTTGAAAGTTACACTGATTTGGATCTCTCCTTAAAGTTTTCTTAACTGTGATAAGTGTTGTCTTTTCTTTCTTCTTCACATTCCACAAAAACACACCCCTATCCCTGGTATGAGCCCCTGAATTTTCACATGCCCTCCCAAGAGTCTGCCTCTGGAGACACTGCCTTGTGCACTCTCTGTTGGCGAAGCCCATTTCCCTGTCACTGAGCTTGACACAGTTCACCGTGAGAGGCACAAAGCTGAGTTCAATGTGATTCCGAGTTGATTGGGATCTTATTGGATTTATAGAGCAGGAGCTAAACTGTTTGCTGTCATCTGCTTTATTTCCTCATCCAGAAAACGAGGAACTCCAAGGTCATGTCTCCGTGAGATGGCATTTAGGCAAAATTAGCATCAAGCACGCAATTAGGATCTCAAGAGGACACACTTTAAAGTATTTTTGTGATGGTTCCTGTTCAACTCACTGTACAGGGAGTACAGTGTGGGCCACTCAGAAATTACTTTCTGAGCCATTTCTCTCAATATGACATGGGGGTGATAATTCCTACCACACTAGGATACAATATGAGTAGAGAAGGATGCATGTGGAAATATATATAGTCTATTAGTGTTATTCATGAATACTGTTAACTACTAGTAAGTATACTATGATATACATGGTATTATAGTATTTATTAGCTATGATATTTTGTAATGTCAGAATTATAATGATAAGAGGGATATATTAGCATGCTTTGTCCGGGCATCCCAAAAGCCACCCCAAAGGAATAGAAAGTTACTGGTTCATTCAATGCACTCCTTACATCAAAAGTTTGAATAAAGAATGGTTTCAACATAAAGCAAAATTGCTTCTTCGTACCATTTTTCTTGTAACAAACAACTCTGATTTACAGATGTTCTTCTGTAATTCTGGGGAATGGGAACCTCGACATTCTTAGTGAGATAATCTGGTAAATGGAAATAAGTGCCCATTTCCTATTTCTACTAATTCTACACACTCTAACTTGTGTGTAAAATGTTTAAAGGAGCAGTAGGGTATAGACAATGATCAAAACACGTTCTTCCTGGTCTCTTCTTATCCCTGCTAGATACTGGGGGCGGGGGGTGTGAATAAGGGCCACTGCAGGTACATGTCCTAATCCCTAGTACCTGTAAATGTTGTTTTGTAGGGCAAGAGGCACTCTGCAGAGCAGATGAAGTTAAGGACCTTGAGATGCGGAGATCCAGGATTATCTGGGTGAGCCCTGTGTAATCACAAGGGTCTTCTAAGGGGAAAACAGGAGGAGACAGAGAGAAAATGGGCAATGTGACCGTAGAAGCAGGGATCAGCATGATATGGCTACAAGCAGAGGAACGCCAGCCACTTCCAGATGCTGGAAGAGACAAGGAACGGATTCTCCCCTGGAGCCTCCAGAATCAGCCGTATTGACACATTGACTTTAGCACAGACTCCTTTTGGACTTTGACTTCCAGAAATGGAAGAGAATGAATTTCTTTTGTTTTAAGTCCCTGTGTTTGTAGACATGTGTTATGTAGAAATAAGAAACTAAGAGGTTTAAGGAAGCGACAAAACACCCATATCCAACCACCCTTCAGACCAAACACACGAGGAAATCTGTTTACAGTCCTGCAGAACTTGCTAGGTATTTCTCATGTCTTACTCCTCTCACTAGCCTGGATTACTAACAAGCTTTTGGGGAAACTAGATTCTCAGCTCCATTACTTGTTTTCAGAAATACCAGGTTCAAAACTATCTCGAGTAGTCATGCTGTATTGGGCCCAGCCCAGCCTAAACAGATGCATCTGGACCTGTCTCATGAATTCAGAGGGGGGCCTGTAGCCAGCGGTTATTTGCATGTGTGGAACTGTTAAGGAAAAAAGAAGGAAGTGTGAAGATGATGTGTGAAGGCCTAGGGCAGGGATGAGTGGAGGGACAGGATGGCACCTGTCTCTTCTCAGCCCAGACTAATTAATGCCTTGGGCTGAGTCCAGTGGAGCTGCAGGCAGAGGCTGCCTGGACTGCTCTTAAGAACTCTAAGAGGTGGGGGCACAAATGGTCCCTCTCTGGGTGACAAAGTGTGACAATGAGCTGGGGACAGAGCCATTCTCCCCACTTCTGCACTGAGTGCAGGACAGCTCCAACGCAATGAGAAAGGAGGAGCAGGCAGCACCATTTGGCCCTTCCAGAAGGACAGACTGGGGGTACCCCTGGTCAGTGCTCTCCTATGCCTGCCTGTGGGTCCCCTTGGAAACCATTGAGTGACATCTGCAAAAATCCCATGAGACATCGGCAACCTCTTTGGCTTTGCCACTGAGGACCATTTCGGTTTGCAGTTGCCATGGAACGTTCCTATAACTCTGTTGGGGACACAAAGCAAAACACGTTCACTTGGAATGGGGACCAGGAGCCCCAAGTCAGGGCCCCAGATCCCTGTCCTTCCACATCCCTACACACATCCACCCAGGCCTTCCAGGAAGAGTGAGCAGAGTTAGGAAATATTGATCTCACCGATATTTGTGAGCATTAGACGCCATCGCCCTAATTTGCTCTCAGTTGAGGGATTATAATAGCCCACATTGCAGACTTCCCCACAACTGAACACTGAAGCATCTAGTTTTTAAAACTAGCCTGGAACAGCTTTACTCAAATTACTGGGCCTGTGTTACATGAGTGTGAGGTTGCCAAGGAAAATGAGTCAGAGTAATCCCTTTACTAAGAGATGAGAGGAAAAAAAAAGAAAAAAGTCTTGTAAACCTTTACTATTTTAATTACCTGCTTCCAGGACAATAAAAAGGGAGTAAGATCTTCCGCTTAGTGTTGTACAGTATTACAGTTCCATAAAGTACATTGAACTACATCCCCGCGATGTAAGACTTAAGCTTTTTCCTTTCATTTGTATTCAACTATTCCAACATTTCGATTTTAGAAGGGTAAGAATTAAATTTTCCTTTAGTGGTTTTAGTTACAAATATTGGGACCAAAAGCAATTTAAACCTTGCTGCTTTAAAAAAAAGATTTATTTATTTTAGGAGAGAGAGAGAGAATCCTAAGGCAACTGTGCTGAGTGCAGAGCTGGATGCAGGACTTGATCCCATGACCCTGAGATCACGACCGGACCAGAAAACAAGAGTCAGCCCCTCAACTGACTGAGCCACTCAGGCGCCCCAAGCCTTGCTGCTTTCTTGGAAGACTTGTAAGTGTCTTTAAATGCCTCCTGGGAATGATGACTAAAGGTAATGTGGGATTCTGGAACAGAAATAGGACATTCTAAGGAAATCCGAATAAAATGTGGACATTAGTTAATAATAATAATGTATTGATATCTGTTCATTGATGGTGACAAGTGTATGTAGCATACATATGTGAGATGTAACAATAGGGGAGACGGAGTGTGGGTCAAGTGAGAGTCTCTGTGCTATCTGCACAATTTTTCTAACACTAAAATGACCCTAAAATAAGTGGAGTTTTTTGTTTTTTACATCCATTCTTTTGTGGACTGCATGTTAACATATGGACTTCAATATTGTCTATATGCTGATGATGAACCAGCTCCCACACTCTTCCCTGAACTTCATGTTCATGTATCCAGCATCTTACTTGATAGCTCAACTTGACAGAGCATCCAAGACACCTCAAACCTAATTTGCCATATACACAACTCTTGATTCCCATGAGAGTTCAGGCTGCTGAGTAGAGAAGACATGTTATTGTATCAACATTTTGTTGCATCAACACTTACAGCTCCTCAGCCCTGTGTTCCCAGGACTAAACCAGCTCAATATAGAAACACTGATAATAGTGTTGCAACCATATTAAGGTAGATATTTGAGCCCATTTTTAATATCAGAAGATGGAGAAACACAGAGGTTAAATAGCTTTCCCAAGGTCACAGAGCCTGAAAGACAGGGCTAAGATTTGAACTCAGGCAACCAAATATGTTCTAGGGAGTTGTGGTGGAAATTATAGTGTTATTTTCCAGTCCAGACTCATGTTCCTACTCTAATACCTCACATTCTATCACTAGATTCTGTGCCCTTTTAACATAAAGGGTGTATAGCAACCTCATGTTAGAGGAATGGGAAACAAAATGAATGAAATGAGTTCCAGTAGACATAAACATTTCAGAAACATTTTTAAAAATGAACATTTAGGGGCACCTGAGTGGCTCAGTGGGTTAAGGGTCTGCCTTTGACTCAGGTCATGATCCTAGGACCATGGGATCAGCCCCACGCAGGGCTTCCTTCAGCGGGAATCTGCTTCTGCCTGTCCCACTGCTGCTCCCCCTGCTTGTGCGCTCACGTGCTTTCTCTCTGTCAGATAAATAAGTAAAATCTTAATAAAAAAAGAATGATTAGAAATTAGATTTGAAAATAAGGACATCCGTTGAATGCTGCTTCTGCATGTAGGACACAGACTAACTCAGAGAGCGAGCCAATGGGAGGACTTAACTAAAATATGTAGCTACTGCCTTCTCTCTTTGAGCATTCTCACACAGCATTGTGAGAATTTGTTTCCCAATGACTGTAAACTCCTCAAGCCTTTTCCTTGAATGACTTGGTCTATGCTCAACTAATCAGAACATTGGGGTTCAGACCCCTCAGCATGGCACATATACCCATGTCTATGCTGTCAATCATATACCCATGAACCATGTGGCTTATCTGTTCCCCCCACTAACACAGAGACGTGATCTACTGGACACCGAATTTAAAAAGTTGATTGTGTACTAGCTTTAAGCAATACAAATACTAGTATGGAAGAGAAAATTGGGAAATCCAAGTCAGCTGTAGAAAAGCACTCTTTTCCATAAATACTTCATTGAAACTATTATTTTCAGAAAATACCCAGTTTCTGTAAAAAAAGTTTTTTTAGTGAAAATATTTATTTTCTTTCAAACACATTGCATTATTTGGTCCAAAAATAAAAGTTAAAAACTTCCCAAAGATCCCTGTTTTCATTAAAAAATTTTTTCAAACACATGAGGTTGGATATTTTTGGTAATTTTTAAAGATAGGTTTTTACAGAATATTATGTACAACTCTTCTGAAACATTTCCTCTACTCAGTTCATGCCAACACACTTACCACTAAAAAAAAAAAAAAAAACTGTCCAAAAACATGCTTATTAAACAATGACATTTATGCAGAACTGTGTAAGGACCCCTAGTTTTGACTAAAAAAATCCTCATCCTCTTGCCTTTGACTATAGTATTTATCCAATTTTTTCACTTTTAAATAAAAGGACACATTTTTTACAAAGTTAACCAATCCACAAGTTAATGCTCATCTAAACATACTTTCTTCTTATCTTTCCATGTTTTCCATTGAGCAGTGTGTAAAAAAGCAATAAATGTAGTGCTGTTAGATAACAACAGAGCAAAGGAACAATGTCAGGCGATGTTTCGAAATTTCCCAGTTTTCTCTGGGATCATGATAAGGCAAAGAGGTCATCTCTTGTATGTAATTATGACTTCGCATTGAAGATGGACTGGGAAATAGAGCCAAATATTTTAAATAGAAACAAGCCCAGGTTCCACGGAGATATCTGTTATATAATACTAGCCTACGTGAGTTTAGCTGCTTAGAGACTAAATGAGAAGACCATTTCATTCTTTGCTGAAGGCTCTAAAAACATTTCCTTTTAAAGGCAGAATCTCAGTAAAGAGCAATTCATGTGCCTAGAAGCCTAAACAAGATCATTTCATGGTGAAAGTCTCCCATTAAGTGTACATTTTGTTCAGGAAATGTAATTTCTGTGAGAAGAAGGGGCACCCACCGTGGCTGTTCACGTGGTCACAGAACTTGCCTGCCAGCCAGCAGAAATTCTGAAGCTATGAAAAACTGTCTGCCTGGCTAGGCATGCTTTTCAAAAAAGAACAGAGTAAAGTACTCACATCTCAGAGTTCTACCGAGAGGCTCTCTTTTCCACTCCGCAGACCTCTGCCTGATTCTTCACTCCGACTTGACAGCTGTTTTAATCTGCAAGGCAAGATGGAATGTGTGGTCTTGCACTTGCTGTTCTTTTCCGTTTTCAGAGAGCCAGTGGCCCTGGTCGTTCTCATGGCAACCAGGAGGAAGCTGCCGGCCCACCAGCTTCATTAACCACACAGCAGGACAGAACCTGCCTTGGTGAGTGCTGGCCACTCTGGGGGTTCGACAATGGAAAGTTTCCAGAAGGAACTAGGCAGGGTGCTGCTGTATGCTGACCCTGAAGGGCTGACAGTAGTGGGAGAAATTCTACTTTAGCGGGAAATGGAATGGGCTAAGTTTAGTGCATGGAGATTCCTAGATGCTTTTGTTTTCATGGTTTGTTCCATTCTTTTGGGCTTGAGGGACTGTTATGTATGTAAATGCCTAAACTAGAGGAAAACCCTCTTGTGGTTGTTTCAAAGAGCAAATGAACACATTTCAACTCCAAAGATGTTGTCCTGTTCTCTCTCTCTTTTTCCACTCACTTTTTAAAATGTTTAGAGCCACAAAGCAAATAAACATGTAAGAAATATTCTGTGTACCTTAGCTGATGAAGGGTCAGTAAATACTGGAGAAATCAGGTGATACAGGAACGTCTCACTAATTAAAAACACTAGGGAAAATAAAGCAGTTGATTTGTGTTACCCAGATATAGATTATCAATATTTTTTTAAAGATCTTATTTATTTGACAGACAGAGATCACAAGTAGGCAGAGAGAGAGGAGGAAGCAGTTTCCCTGCTGAGCAGAGAGCCCGATGCGGGGCTCAATTCCAGGACCCTGGAATCATGACGTGAGCCGAAGGCAGAGGCTTTAACCCACTGAGCCACCCAGGCGCCCCTAGATTATCAATATTTTAATGAAGAGAGTCCCTCTTGAGTGAATTAGGGAAATTCATTCTATTTATTTATTATTCACCTAGGGAACACTTACCACATGCATGTGCTGTGCCAAGAGCTATAAGGGACAACAGGAATTAATGTCATAGTTCTTATCTTCAAGCTATAATATGGAAAGGATATTTATCTCAGTTGATGGTGAGAAATGTTTGAAGGGAAGTACGAAGAAAATACATGGGAGTTGCAGGAAGGGTAGAGCTACATGTTGGCAGGGAGATTGGACACGTCATTGTAGAGCAGTAGCATTTGATCTGGAGTGGTGAGATATAAGGGAAAAGGGCAATAATGTCTTCTGGAGTGAGTCTTTGGCCAATGGAGAATGTGAGCTGATGGATGAAGGCTTTCTCCTTTCTCACTCCGTTCAATCCTGACACCCAGGTCATCTGAGGTCTTAGATGGTCCACAGGATGAAGCAACTCAAGCAATTAAGAATGTTGCTAGAGCAAAGGTTTGGAGATGGCAGAGTACAAAGCCTATTCAGCTCTTTGAAAGCCAGTATAGCCACTGTAGCTCCTGACCAGAGTCAGAAGCAAGGGAATTGAGAATAGAGAGAATCCACTATTCCCAGTGTTTAGTTTTAGCAAAGCAAACATAAATTCTACCATATGAGAAGAGCAGAACATGGACTTTGGCTCAAATCTTGATTCTACTACCTTTTTGAGCATTATTATCCAAATTCATGAGCCTCAATTTCCTAATCTATAAACAGGATAGCAATACTTCATTGAAGGGTTGAGGTAGGGATTCAATGAGATGACATGTGTGGGCAGGCCCCCTGAGAATGGAGGAAGGGAGAGCTGACCAAGCATTCGACAGCCGTCTCAAACTTCCAGAGTGACAGTGGCTAGTACAGGAGTTTGACACACTGAACTTCTATTCCGGTGCCTGCTTCCACTAAAATACCTAACTTGCAGAGTCTTCTACTACCATTGCAGCTGCGGCTCCAGACAGGATTTAAGTTTGGCTGATCACGTCTTCTTGATCTGGAACTAAGTCACATAGAGAGAGGACCATGTGTTTTGTTTAGGAATTGAGTTTGGTGGGGAGCGAGAAGAAAGTTCTGGGCATCTCTTTTGCAGGCACGGGCCTCTGCAGAACTGGGCTCGTCTGGGAGCAAGCACTGTGGGGACACAGCTTTCTGATCGACTTGTTTCCTGGTCATAGCAGATGTGTCATGGCTTGGAGCTGAGGTCTGTGGTCCTGGCTTCCGGCTGGAGAAGGTGGCTTCTTACTTCAGCAACTTCCTGACTGTGGAAGATGCAGCAGCTCCCTCCATAGCCCAATTGTCGGGGGCCTTTCTGAGCTCAGCCTAGAGTCTGTTCAGCCCTCCCCATGACTCAAGAACTCTCTGTATTTCTTCAGAAACTCCTTTCTATTTAGATCAGTTAGAGTGGACTCTGTCCTCTGTAACCAACCTGAACCCTGAATGACACGCCAGGGACAAGTTCTGGCCAATACCAGCTGAGAGGCGGTTTGTTAGTACTGCCTCCTCTGCTGCTTCTTCCTGTGTGAACACAGAGATTGCAGGAATGTGGAGCAGCCCAGTACCTTGAGGGCATTGCTACATCCCCACAGCAGCTCTGCACTGCCCTATCTGCAGGAGAAAGAGACCATTACCTGCTCACAGATATTTTATGACCAAGAGAAACTACCTGAAGCTTTTCTCTTTTTTTTTCTTTTCTCTTTTTTCCTTTCTTCTCTTCTCTTCTTTTTTTCTTTTCCACAAGAGCAATGCAGACTCCTGAAAGCACATTCAGATGATATTCAGTGCAGGCTGATACACACCTCTCCAACTTATCCTGCAGAAATAAAGCCAATTATAATTCTGCATGGAGGCAAATCGTGCTTTGTCTTCAAACTTTAGCAACTGCCTTGATTGTTAATATGTGGGTTACCCAAACTCTTTTAAAGCAAAGCCTCAAAGATCACTCTTTCCAATAGCCTTTCTCCAGGTGTTATCATCTGAAGTCTCTATTACCACTTGCTAACCACCTCCAAATCATTACCAGTGTCTTCTGTTAGCATTTACATCATCCTGGGCAACTTCAGGATGCATCTCAGGTCCTCCCTTTCCATCCTAGTTCCTTCTGTGCCAACCTGAACATTCCTCAGTTCACTGCAGGATACCTAGGCTCCTGTCCTTACCTGGGAGCTCTAGATTGTGCTCTAGACCTTGTCATCAGCATGTGGCCCTGTTCCACCTTCAAGCTGCCACTGTTGCCTTTGTGTTCTTTCTCTCCCTCACTCCTGCTCTGCTTTACCCTCATGGAAACATCTGTGCGGGCTTCACTTTACTCCACCCACTCTTGATTCTTATCAGCTGTTTCCATGCTGCCCCCCCACACCATGCTGATGACTCCCCACCCAGGAGGATGCACATGCCATACCATCCAGCCCCTGGTTACTGACTCCCCCCACCCCACCCCAGTCTGCCTTCTCAGCTCCTGCTTGAGGGTGTAGATACTCATGGAGAAAATGTGAAGAGCCAGAAGTTCATAATGCTCACTTCAAATGGGCCCCTGCCACCAACTGGTCATCCTTCCCATCTGCTTGTCTGCTCTTGCCCAGTGGCTTTCTTTGATGACCCTCCTCTACTGGTATTGAATGCTCATTCCAACCACAGCACCCTTGTTCTTGTAAGGGGTCCTTGCATCTTATTTTCTTGGGAGGAGCCAGTCAGCTGGTCTGGGTTTTCTCATCACCCTGCTCACAAAAACACACGTCTTAAACTACAAACATTTTGGAGCACCTGTTACACACCACTTTGGATTCTTTCAACCATACTTGTTTTCTGCTCCAGTAGCCATGATGGTAAGTGGTGTGGCCATGGGTCCAGCCAGTTGCACATGAAGGCGACCTGCAAGCACCTCTTGCCTTCTATAAGGCTTCTCTGATTGCACGATGGCTCAGGACAAGGCAGATGACCCCTGGCATCCTCATAAACATAACCTGGAAGTGCTGGGGAGTGAAAGCCTCATGGAGTATTCTCTGACCAAGGGAGGATGCAAGCTGATAGACATACTCTGCCTGCTTTCTCACAGTGTGGTGTGAGATGTGTGTCCCATGGCCTCTCAGGTACCTTGTGTGGGCAAGCAATGCAAGTAAGAGAACTTCCCAGTGCTTCACTCTTCTTCACTGCTGCTTCTTGGGATCACCATCCCCAGCAAAATATTTGCAGATATGTATTTTTCTCATGTTCATCTCTCTGGGGAAATCAGGCTAAGACACATCCTTTGTTCTTCTTTCCAGATTCTAAAATATCCTTCCTCCTTTGAACTAAAAACCAGCCCTTCCTCTTTCCTGAGAGGGTTTTCTTCTGTATCAATATCTTCACCTCCTCCAGTAAGTAAAAGCTTGATAGCTTTAAGGGATGTATCCTGAGAGTTTAAAAAAACCCACTTTTTTGAGGACGTCTCTTGTGTATAATTGTCTCCATAAAATTAGAATACCTGAAACACCAAAGTGATGTTTTGAGACTCTTAAATGGTTTTATAAAGTACTCTTTCTAGGCCTTAATCTACTTAGGATCTGCGAGGTTCTTGACTATTGGCCAACCCTTCCTTAGTTCTCTGTTGTCATCCATGGTTCTATGATTTTTTTCCTCTGGTGTTTACTTATTAATTACATCATTTCTTTCTCTCCCTATGACTCTTCTTTCTCTTTCCTTTCAACACTAAAGTTCATTCTTTGTTTCTGATCTTCTTTTACATTTCTTCTTTATGAATTCCTATCCTCTGTTTCAATTATCCTCAGTTTACCCCCACATGGGGGAACAAACTCAACACAGCATAATTCACCTCAACACAGGAGGGCCATCTTCTTAATACTGGGTAATCCACCCTCAGCTGGAATGCCTCCAGAAATGAAGGTCTTAACGTCTTTACATGGCCAGCTTTTTTCATTTCTGGAGAGCTCTTTCGTGTAAAGTGGGTTGTTATATATGGTTGAATCTGTCTCTTGGTAATTTTGGGGACATTGACTGTTTTTTTGTCCTCCAAAGCAGCATTGAAAAAAAATCTTTCCTCTGTTGTCTCATACTAATCTCCTCTTAGTCCTCTTAGTCAGACCCCAAACCCCAGAAGCATTTTTGATTCTTCCTTCTCCTTTGGTCCATACAGCAAATGGGTCACCAAGTACTGCAAGCCTTGTTTTGAAAGTCCTTCTGTAGAAATAGCATATTTCAAGGTAAAAGAATGAAATATTCTAAAAATAACTAATCTCAAATTAATTTATAAAGAGAATGCAATAATTATAAAAATCATCTATACATTTTTTCCAAAAGAGTCAGGGCAAGTATTCTGAAGATTCAACTGAGATAGTAAAAAAATACTCCAAAAATGACGTGTGATAAGGAGAGATTGGCTATATGTGTTACTAAAACAAAGTTAAAGTTCTATAAATGGTGTAGTACTAACTTGGACATATGCAGATAGATCAATGGAACATCATAAACAATGAAGAATTACAGTTTATTAAATATAAAAATGTGACATAAAAGAAGATAATTAATATCAATGAAGAAATTAAAGACTACGTAGCAATGACTCCGGAATCACTGGCTGAGAATTTAGAGGAAAATCCAAATTTAGATTGTCACTACAAATTGAATGAAGTCCATATGGGATTAATGGGTTTAAAAAATAAAGCCGTAAAAAAATAGGAAAATTACTTGAATGGTGGTTAAATCTCTGAGCACTGAGAAACTTTTAACATAAAAAGTGTTGATGGTGCAGCCACTTTGGGAAAGAGTCTGGCAATTCCTTGAAATGTGAAATGCAGAGCTATCCTATGACAGAGCAACTCCACTGCTAGATGTATGTCCAAGAGAAATGAAAACGTGCTCACACGAAAACTTGTACATGAGTGTTTATAGTGGCGTATTCCAACTACGGCCATCAGTGGACACATGGATAAGTGAAATGTGGCATATTCATTCAGTAGAATATAATTTGGCAATAAAAAGGAATGAGGTGCCAATACATGGTACAACATGCATAAACTTGGAAAACACATAGGTGGAAGAAGGCAGTCTTAAGCACTACATCTGGTCTGATTCCCTTGACCTGAACTATCCAGAACTGGCAAATCCATACAGATTAATGATTGTGTAAGGCTGAGGCTTGAGTGAAATCAGGGGTGATTGCTAATGGGTGAGGGTTCCTTTTGGGTGAGAAAAAAGTTCTAAAATTGATAGTGGGGCTGGTTGTACAACTCTATGGATGTATTAAAAACATTGAATTTCTCACTTTAAATGGATGTATTAGAAAGTATATAAGTTATATTGATAAAACTGTTAAAAGAAGAATTGAAGTCAGCATGGGAGATATCAACTTGCATTCCAAAAAACATGAATCTTATCCTAAATCCTTTCTTGAATGAGATAGGAATATACACTATTCACACAGAGCAGGGAGATCAAATAAAAAAAAAAACTTACAAATTCTGTTTGGATTTCTTTCTTTCCTTTCCCCTCAACCCTGGCCCCATCACTAATGATAACGCTCATTAAAATGTTCTGTAATCATACTTCATTGAAGCTTGCTTCAATTCAGTGAATCAAGTCTTTACGTTTCTTTATGGAATCTTCACCTCAGTGTCCTCTGTAACACACCTTGTCCAGAAGTCAGTTTACCAGCAACCCCCTGGTGAGCTCCCAAGATGAGCCTCTTCATTTCCAAGGTGAACCCACTAGATGTTAATACTATAGGTAAAGAATAATAATCCCAACTCAAACTTTAATTATAGGAGAAATGAAATTTCTGCGAAGGGAGCTTTAGGTGTGCATCTTGCTTATGGAAACAAACCAGCTAGTCTTCTAAGAATAACACAGAGCATTTTGGAATTAAGCTGAGGTTTTGGGGTGAAGAATTCAATTGTTACTGCTTTGCTGGCCCAGGCGGTTAATACTGTGCTGGTTCTTCCCATGGGTTCCTTCCTTTAGGAATCACAAAGCTTCATCTGTGGTACAGAAATGCCATACTCCCTTTTTTTTTTTTTAAGATTTTATTTATTTATTTGACAGAGAGAGAGAGATCACAAGGAGGCAGAGAGAGAGGAGGAAGCAGGCTGCCTGCTGAGCAGAGAGCCCGATGCGGGGCTCGATCCCAGGACCTTGAGACCATGACCGGAGCTGAAGGCAGAGGCTTAACCAACTGAGCCACCCAGGTGCCCCAACCATACTCTTTTCCCTTTAGTTGTGAAGTTCGTTCTGTCAGTCTTCAGGTTGATTTCTGGGGTTTTGAGAGAAATTTGATAGCTATCCTGTTGTGTTCCAGGGGTGAGATGAGTCTAAGGTCCCTCTACTATGCTATCTTAGCTCCTCCTAAAGCAAGATGCCATATACAGGGCAATCTTCCTCATTCTCCTGTTAAATCAATTCAACATTCTTTAGTTTTTCAAAGTAGAACTCCTTTGCTTCTCCAACTTGTCAGTGGTTTCATTGACCTGTTGCATTGATTTGGCTGCTTTGTTATTTCCATTACATAAGCCAAGATTCTTTCCTTCCAAGCCAGAACTTGTATTAAGAATTCTTTGATTCTAAATGGACCCCCGAGGAGCTGTATGGTTGGCTTATTCAGAACTATAGCAACAAGGGAAGGTCTCCTGACATACCCTGACCTTGCCTAGCAAACACAGTAGGGTCACAATCTTTGCCATTACATTTTGCATTAAAATTTTTTTGAGCCACTGGGCAAATTTAAGAAGACTTGACTTTCCTTTCAATGACTTGTCCACAAAAATTATTTTGTCAGCTTTCATTCTCCTAAAACTTACTTGTCATATTTTTAGATTCTGGATATATTCATGTTCCAGCTTACCTTGGCAATTAATTTCTTCAAAGCAATATAATCAGAGAACAACATATTCACAAGTGGGCAGCAAGCAGCCTCCAAGCACAACTGTTCAATCTTTGTCAGGGCCAACTTCAGAGGTTCATTCATCCAAGCCAATATCACCTCCTCTTCCTGGAAGCAGACTCAGAATTGGAATATAAAAATGGAATGGTGTCCTTTATGCAGTGGATATGGAGACATAATTTAGAGATGCCACAGAAGTGGGTGACTGGCCATTTAGAAGGTCATTGTCATTCAGGGTCTAATCTAACATTGAGGCACCAGAAACTCAATTTCTTTTCAGTGAACTTGGACCCGATCATGCTCTGAGTAATGGGTTCATGCTACCTGAAGTCCTAGAGGACTGGTGTATTAAAGCTGATAGGATGGGGTACAACTAATGTGTGGCAGGGGGAAGAAGGGAGAAGAAGGTAGTGGACAGCTTATTAACTTTTGCGCCAAGAGCGCAGCTTGCTAAACCCATACCCAAGAGGGAGGGGACTCTTAGGCTATTTGGGAGACAAACTGGCCCAGGTATTTAAACAACCAGTGTAACAGAATGCATAGATTTATGCGCCAGATGGAGAACCAGTGATTAGAGGACTTACTGGCCTTCACTTGGTGAATCCCCACCAAACCTGTGTGTTCAGCTGAGCTGGATGTCTGCTGGATGCCTGCTGAAGGGCAGGTGGCTGGAATCCACAGTTCCACACCATGGTGTGTTCTGAGGTGTCAGCCAGTCAGATGGAGAAGGCCCTGGCCCAGAAGGCTAGGAGGGTGTGCAACAAAGATTGGGGCTCCATCGCCTAAGAGAGGGTGCCTATGGAACTCACTATGGAGGGCTGCCCCACTCAAGGGTGCCATCACTATGTCCCACATTTCCAGTTAGTCTTGTGTATCATCTAGTTAAATACCCACTTCCTAGTATCTACTAAACTATCTAGACCATGAGCATCCCCTGACCTGCTTAGACCACTTAACAGCTAAGCTGTCAACCTTCTCTATCTCCAACCTCCCTGCTGCCACTCACATATAGCACCCGGCCAGGTACTCCACCTACTGGTGACACTTGATTCTCACAAACTAATACCTTGAACCCAGCTGTCCCAGTGTGTGACTAACACATACCTTGAAAGACTCTTATTTCAGAGGGGTTGCTCACACTCCCTTTCTCCTATCACTACTAGAAGTTCCAGACTATTGACAAAAAAATAATGTCTGCTAGAGGTACTGTCCATGAAGCAATAAAAGATTAATTTATTTATAAACCAGGCACTGATAAGGGGAAAGCAGTAACAAGACCCAGCTTCTCATCTTGGTAGGAGGGAAGCCCAACTAGTCAAGAGAGTGGCAAGAAAGGCCATCTGTATTCCTTATTCAACCTTGTCCTACCTCTACTTGTAGCCTTCAAATCTGTGATTTGGTTCTCTATTATAAATCCTTAAAATTTATTGGGGAGGAAATAGCAAACCCAGAACATTGCAGATCATTAAACTCCCACTTGTATAAAAAAAAATTTTAAAAAATTGTGTGTGTGTGTGTGTGTGTGTGTGTGTGACTTGTCCAAAATTATGTTGTTGTTTTTTTTAACAAACCCTTGGAATCCTACTGACTTTAGATGACAAAATGGTTGGTTAGTCAGAAGTGAAATTTAGGGTCCAGGTTCAAAGAATTTTTTGAAAAATCCATTCTTTGGTATTTTAAATACCACCTTGCAAAAGCAGGCAATGCTGCAAATGTGTTCAACTGGCTGATACATTTAGGATAATAAATTTTTAATGAAAAGGATGGTATCGTAGTAAAATTAGCACAGAAAAGCCACACCCTTACTGTGTCAAGAACATAAAATATTATATCTACATAATGTTACTGATTTTAGCAAGTGAACTATAAGCCTGTGCATTGCAGTTTTTCAGTGTTTGAAAAACATGATGTAAAAGTACTATGGAATTAAAGAACTGCTTTTTTAAAGCTAAGAAGTCAAAAAAACTTGTAAAAGATGAGCATAAAAGAACATCTTATTGCAAAGTCTGCTGGATCTCTAAGGAATCTGTTTCACGGTTTCTGATTTCTGTGGCATCTTACCAGAAAATGTGCCTCCAAATAGAGAAAGAACACATCATCTGGGGCATATTTGCAGCTCAGGTTTGTAGATTCTGTCTCTTGATCAACTGATTTTTATTGAACACCCATGATGCACACGCATTTCAGAATGTGGAAGTGTGGCAGAGAAAAAGAAGGCAAAACACACCCCATACAGCTTAAGTTTGGTAGAGGCAGTCTGGTGGGGGGTGTACACAGATGAAATGATTAAATGAAATGATTGATAGAGCAATTCGACTCACATTTGTTTGGTTTTTGATGAATACATAGTGAACTCTTGTCTTTTCATTATTATGGTTTTCTGTTATTTTTTTCTTTTTCATTACCCTCCAGGATTGATCAGACTTTCCCTCCCTTCATTACTAAGAATTTTGGACTTTGTTAGGCATAGATTTGCCAAATTGAGAGCATTTGCCTTTGTAACTAGGTGTAGCTATTTCTCTAACAGCAACCAATAACAATAACAAAATCCTATAAAGCATGTAAGAAGTGTCAGGTCGTTTTAAACACTTAATGCACATTGCTCATATAATCCTCTCAACAACACTTTCAGGTAGATTCTGTTACTACTCTTTTAAAAAAATGCTGTGTTTGGGACGCCTGGGTGGCTCAGTTGGTTAAGCGGCTGCCTTCGGCTCAGGTCATGATCCCAGCATCCTGGGATCGAGTCCCGTATCGGGCTCCTTGCTTGGCAGGGAGCCTGCTTCTCCCTCTGCCTCTATCTGCCTGTGCTCGCTCGCTCTCTCTCTCTAACTAATAAATAAATAAAATCTTTAAAAAAAAAAAGACAAAAAAAATGCTGTCTTTGTACACAGGTGATCTAAACTTCCTACTCCTGTCCTCTACTGTCTCTCTTATAGAGGATTGTCAAAAGTAGTTAAATCTCTGTGGCAGCTTGGTTCACACATTCCCTGGCCACCCACCTCCTCAACTCAAGCTCCGTCTTTCAAGGGCTTGCCTTTTTTAGAGAGAAAAGTCCAAGTGGCCTCCCAAGCCAAGAATGTCAGCATCGGCGAGGATCTATGAAAACACATTTAGATTAGAAACATATTTATTTTGAACCGAACTTCATGTGATTTTAATTTTATTGGCTCTATTTGGCAACGTAGCGACGGCTAAGGTTACAGCCGTCTTTACTGCTGCTGTCTTTTGAAGTCAGGATCAGCACAGTGGCTGATGTGCATGGTGAAACCTTCTGCATTAGATCATTTTCTAATTTTCTAACTTTCAAGGGAGGATGTGAGACACATGGGATTATAATCAAATGTGGTAAAGTTCTCCATCTTGTCCACTGGATTGATTTGATTCCTACTTTGCTGTTACGACCTACAAAGAAAAATGTGGGAGAGATCTGAAAGAGATTTCATCAAATTCTTCTATTATTCTTCTAATTTTTCAGATATGGAAACTAGAGAAGAGGGAGTAACTTGTCCAGGTTCTTTAATGCTGGTGAATCCTGGAGCTCAGATTGGATCCCAGGCAGCCTAGCTCCAGAGCCCTTCCCAATGTGAAGTTATAAGGATATTTTCATATTTTCTTCTAAACATTTTATTTTATTTTTAAAGATTTTATTTGACAGAGAGAGAGACACAGAGAGAGAGGGAACACAAGCAGGGTGAGTGGGAGAGGGAGAAGCAGGCTTCCCGCTGAGCAGGGAGCCACCCAATGTGGGGCTCGATCCCAGGACCCTGGGATCATGACCTGAGCTGAAGGCTTAACAACTGAGCCACCTAGGTGCCCTCTTCTGAACATTTTAAAGTTTTGCTTTCCACGTTTGAGTTTTTAATACATCTATAATTAATTTTGGGTGTGATATAATATAGATCTCCATTATTAAAAATTGATATATAATTGACATATAACGTTACATTAGTTTCAGGTGCACAACATAATTACTGAATATTTGTATGCATTGCAGAATGATCTCCATGATAAGTGTAGTTAATATCTATGACTAGACAAAATTTTTTTCTTATGAGAATTTTTAAAATTTACTTACAAACTTTAAAATGTGCAATACGGTATTCTTAACACCAGTCACCATGTTGTACATTACATCCCTATGACTTATTTTATTTTATTTTATTTTTTTAAAAGATTTTATTTATTTATTTGACAGAGAGAGAGATCACAAGGAGGCAGAGAGAGAGGGGGAAGCAGGCTCCCCACTGAGCAGAGAGCCTGATGTGGGGCTCGATCCCAGGACCCTGAGATTATGACCTGAGCCGAAGGCAGCAGCTTAATCCACTGAGCCACCCAGGCGCCCCCCTATGACTTATTTTAAAACTAGAATCTTGTACCTTTTGATCCCCTTTACCAATTTCATCCACCCTACTCTTCACCTCAGTCAGCACCAATTTGTTCCATCTATGAGATCAGTTTTGTTTTTGCTTTTTTAGATCCCACATTTAAGTGGGAGATCATATGATATTTGTCTTTCTCTAATTTATTTCACTTAGCGTAAGGCTTTCAAGGCCCATCCATGTCACTGCAAGTAGCAAGATTTTATTCTTTTCTATGGCTCAATGGTATTCCATTACACATGTATATGTCATGGTTCTTTCACATGTATATGTCATTACACATGTATATGTCCATCCATCGATGGACACTTAGATTGTTTCCATATCTTGGATATTGTAAGTAATGCTGCAGTGAACATGGGGATGCAGATATGTGTGGTGTTTTCATTTTCTTTGGATAAATACATAAGAAGTGGAATTACTGGATAATAAGGTAGTTCTATTTTTCATTTTTTGAGGAATCTCCATACTATGTCCTTAGTGGCTGCACCAATTTACATTCCAAGCAACAAGACCCAAGGGCTCCCTTTTTCCTACGTCTTTGCCAACATTTGTTATTTCCTGTCTCTTTGATATTAGTCCTTCTGACAGGCATGAGGTGATACTGTGATTTTGACTTACATTTCACTGATGATTGGTGATGTTGAGCATCTTTTCATGTATCTTTTGGCCATCCGTATGTCATGGAAAAATATCTACTTAGATCTTCTGCTCATTTAAAAATTGGATTTTTTTTTTTAGCCACTGAGTTGTACGAGTTCTCTATGTATTTTGGAGATTAACTTCTTATCAGATACCTAATTTGCAAATATTTTCTCCCATCTAGAAGCCAGGCTTTTCATTTTTTTTGATTACTGTAGCCTTGTAATATAGTTTGAAATCAGGGAGTGTGATGTCTCGAGCTTTTTTCTTCTTTATCTAGGTCTCCATTTTTATAGGCATACCTCATTTTAGTGTGCTTTGCAGATATTGCATTTTTTACAAATTGAGTGTTTGTGGTAATTCTGTGTTTAGTAAATCTATTGGCACCATTTTTTTCCAGAAGCATGTGCTCACTTTGTATCTCCGTGTCACATGTTGGTAAATCTCAGTATTTCAATTTTTTTTATTATTGTCATATTTGTTATGGCAACCTTTGATCAGTAATCTTTGGTGTTACCACTGTCATTGTTCTGAGGTGGTCACAAACTGTATTCATTTGAGACCAGGGAACTTAGTTGTATAAATGTTGTGTATTCTGACTGCCCCACCTACTGGAAGTACCTTGCCCTCCTCCCTTTCCTTGGGCCTATTCACTGAGACACAATGTTGAAATTAGGCCGATTAATAACCCTACCATTGCCTCTAACTGTTGAAGCAGAAGGAAGAGTCACACATCTCTCACTTCCAATAAAAAACTGGAATGATTAAGGTTAGTGAGGAAGGCATGTCAAAAGCCCAGACAGGTCGAAAGTTAGGGCTTTTGTGCCAGTTAGCCAAGTGGTGAATACCAAGAAAAAGTTCTTGAAGTAAATTCAAGGTGTACTTCGGTGAAGACACGATGATTAAAAAAAAGAAAAACAGTCCTATTGCTGATGAGAAAGTCAGAATGGTCTGGATAGAAGACAGAGCTAGCCACAAGTTCCCTTTAACCAAAGCCTGATCCAGAGCAAGGCCCCAACTCGCTTCAATTCTGTGAAGGCTGAGTGAGGTGAGGAAGCTGCAGAAGGAAAACCTGAAGCTAGAAGAGGTGGGTTCATGAAGTTAAAGAAGCCATCTCCATTCCATCAAAGTGCTAGGGGAAGCAGCAAGTGCTGATGCAGAAGCTGCAGTAAGTTCTCCAGAAGGTCTAGCTCAGATCACCAGTGAAGGTGGCTACACCAAACAGATTTTCAATGTAAACAAAACCGTCTTATAATGGAAGAAGATTCTATTTAGGACTTGCAAGCTAGAGAGAAGAAGTCGATGCCTAGTTTCAAAGCAGCAAACGATAGGCTGCCTATTTTGTTAGGGGCTAATGTAGCTAGTGACTTTCAGTCAAAGTCAATGCTCATTTACATTCTGAAAATTCTACAGCCCTTCGGGATTATGCTATATATACTCTCCCTGTGCTCTATGAATGGGACAACAAAGCCTGGATGACAGTTCATCTGCCTACATCGTGGTTTACCGACTAGTTGAAGCCCATTGTTAAGAAAAAATGCCTTTTAAAGTATTACTTGTTCATTGACAGGGCATCTGGCCACCCTACAGCTCTGATGGAGATGGACAATGAGATGAATATCGTTTTCATGCCTGCTAACACAGCATCCACTCTCCAGAACACGGATCAATGTGTAATTTTGACCTTCAAATCTTATTATTCAGCTATAGCTTCCACAGACTGATTCCTCTGATGGATCTGAGCAAAGTAAATTAAAAACCTTCTGTAGAGCATTCACTGTGCTAGATGCCATTAAGAGCCCATTCATGATTCATGGAGAGAAGTCAGAATATCCCATGCAGGAGTTGGGAAGGAGCTGATTCCCACCCTTGCAGATGACTCGGAGGGTTTAAAGACTTCAGTGGAGGAAGTGCCGGCAGATGGGTCAGAATACTGAAAGAACCAGAAGAGAAGTGGAGCCTGAAGATGGGACAACATTGCTGCCATCTCATGATAGAACTTGACCAGATGAGGAGTTGCTTATGGATG
Organism: Taxidea taxus jeffersonii; assembly: GCA_003697995.1. Classification (NCBI taxonomy): domain Eukaryota; kingdom Metazoa; phylum Chordata; class Mammalia; order Carnivora; family Mustelidae; genus Taxidea; species Taxidea taxus. Next base: position 156,479 of record RCUC01137946.1, read on the forward strand.
AGCAAAGAGAGTGGTTTCCTGAGATGGACTCTACTCCTGAAGATGCTGTGGAGATTGTTGAAAACGACTACCAAAGGTCGAGAATATTATACGGACTTAGTTGATAAAGCAGTGGCAGGGTTTGAAAGGACTGACTCCAACTGTGAGAGAAGCTCTGTGGATAGAATGATCTCAAACAGCATCACATGTTGTTCAGGAAAGGAAGAGTCAATGGATGTGGCAAACTACATTGTTGCCTTATTTTAAGAAATTGTTACAACCAGCCCAACCTTCAAGCAACCCCCATAGACATCAAGGCAAGACCCTCCAGCAAAAAGATGATTCACTGAAAGCTTAGATGATAGAATTTAAAAAAAAATTTTTTTTTTATAAAATTTTGTTTGAGAGAGAGGGAGTGAGAGCATGAGTGGTGGGAGGGGCAGAGGGAGAAGCAGACTGCCAACTGAGCTGGCATCCCCATGCAGGACCCTGAGATCATGACCTGAGCCAAAGTCATATGCTTAACCCACTGAGCCACCCAGGCGCCCCAGCCCTGGGTGGGTCCCACGGCTGGGGGAAATCATGGTGACCATGGGGCCCACACCAGCTTCCCTGTGGCTGCCATGACCTCTTGCAGACCTGCCCCTGCTCCCTGAGCACCCAGCTCAGGCATCACCACCTCACTCTGTTGGACCAGCCCAGGCCAGGCTGGCTGTGCCTCCTGCACCCCCACCAGCCAGCTGGACCCCTGCACACCTGCCTCACCGTGGATGGCTCCTCTCACCACCCAGGAGCTCCACTGGGTCAAGAGGAAAATCCCGGCTGTTGGCAAACAGGCACGTGGTATCCGATGGGCGCAGGCACTGTCTGAGCACTAACCCAGTGTCGAGGCATGACCTCCTGCCACCTGCGTTCCGCAGGTACTCTTTTTTTAAAAAATATTTTATTTATTTGACAGATGGAGATCACAAGTAGGCAGAGAAGCAGGCAGAGAGAGAGGATGAAGCAGGCTCCCTGCTGAGCAGAGAGCCCGATGTGGGGCTTGATCCCAGGACCCTGGGAACATGACCTGAGCCGAAGGCAGAGGCTTTAACCCACTGAGCCACCCAGGTGCCCCTCCGCAGGTACTCTTGATGAGCAATCATATTCCACGCTTGAGAAACAGAGGTGCAGAGAGGTTAGGTGACCTGGCCAAGGGCACACAGCCAGCCTGGGGTGGTGGCGGGAGTCAGACTCTCCAACATCAGGTTGTGCGGGGTCAGTGGTGAGGATGCGGGTCCTGTCATGGAGCGAGACCCGACGACGTGGGAGCAATCACATGCAGCACAAAGGCAAGAGCCTTCCGAAGGCGAAGGGGCAGGAAGCTTCCATTCTGGCAGCCCTCCAGGCCTCCAGAGCGCAGCCCTCCAGTCCTGGGCTGGGGCTCCAGGGCCAGCAGCCAAGGAGGACATGAGCCTAGGCCCCAGAGCCGCTGCCCAGGAGCCTCTGTCCTGGGTCGGGCCTGGCTGAGGCCACGGCCAGGAGGTCCCTCTCGAGGTGGGGGGGGTGGTGGGAGCCAGCCCCGCTACGGCCTCTAAGCTGGCCTAGAGCTCTCCTCATCCCCATTCTCTCCGTTGTCCTCCTCTCCAACTCTCCGCTTCCTTTTTCTTACCTGACCTCCCCCTGGCCAGGACTTGAGCTCCTGGCGCCCACAGGCCTCTTCCCGCGAACACCGTCCACTGAACTGACTCTCCGATTGTGAGTCCTTCTCCAAATTCATGCCAGGCCCTTCTCTGGCCTGCCCTGGGCCCCAGGCCACAGACTCCCCGGTCCCAAGTGTGGTGCCGCTCCTCCGGCGGAAAATGGGGGCACAGGAGGGGAGAGGGTGGGGGTCGGTTTTGGGTTCCCTCCCAGCTTTGCCTCTAGGATGACAGCTCCCCTTGGGACCAGATGACACCACACCCTACTCCGGCCTCCAGGCCCCAAGCCCCCAGGGCTGGAAACAGCTTCCAGGGTGGGCAGCTAGCGGCTGGGGGTCTCCCCAGACTCACTCCCCCACTCCACCCCTGCCAGCAGTTCCAGACTCCACCTTCAGCACACTCTTCCTCTGCACAGCGTGCCATGAGAGATTTCTTGTTGGACTCTGTCTGATGCATCAGCCCCCTCTCCTTCAGTGTGTCTGTGAGTTAGGGATCTTCTGTGCCAGCATGATTTTCTGTCTTTAAATTTAAAAAATAATGTCTCAGCTTTATTTTATACTATCCTCTGTTTCTGACCTACCAGCGGAGAGTGCCTGTGTCTGCTTTGTCTTTTGTGGACCAGCGTGTTCGCCATCAAGGGAAAGTTGTTTGCTGGGTAAAATTTCGAAACATCTAAACAACACACAATATCTTGAAACAAAAAGCTTTAAAAACTATCAAAATCTAAAAATTGGTTGCAAAATGTAAACTTTCCTAATCTATGAATTTAGGGATAATCTAATGCAAACATTATGAAGTTGGAATGGGGTGCTGTTGTTTAGGATTTTTAAAATTTTTTTTTAAAAACGAGTCAAAATTTGTTCGTGTAACCATTAAATTATGCCTAGACTTCTCCTATCCACTCACGTGTTTCAATATAGTCCCTAGAAATGTTGCTGCGGGGTAGAAGTGGTCACTGCTGTGACCACATCCATGCCAGATTTCAGTGACAGCTCCAGTCATAGTGGCCCTCTTCTTTAGGTCAAACTACAAGAATTATATCATCGAATTCTAGAGGATTGGCTGATGTGGACACAGGGAACACATGCAGATGGCCGTGAATGTTGGGGACCCCGCTGCCAGGAGGCAAGTCATACCTGCAGGTGACTCTCGATCCTGGAGCCCTCACGGTGTGATCTTCCTACTTCCTGGTGGGCCCGGTGACCCTGGGGACCCCCGACACTTCCAGACCCCTGTGGGTGGCCAGTGGAGCAGCGGGAGCAAGAGGGCCCCCTGAGAAAGGCGGGTTGTTGGATTTGATGTTGGCCAGCAGGTGTCTGCAGGGATCACTTCTTAGCTCCTCGAGCTTTCTCTCGGTCAGCATGGTGGCCACCCAGCCTTCTGGAGCTCTCTTCTCATGAGAGGACCTCCCAGGGACAGTGGCAGGTGCTCCTCTCCAGCTCTCTGCCCAGGTCTTTGGCCGTTTTCCCATAGAGGTTGCGAATCTGACCGATGTAGCTCATGGGTCTGCACAGGCTGGCCAGTTTCTTCTCGATTGCCAAGCAGGGCATGTCCTCTTCAGACCATCTTCTCTGAAGTTGCAAGATGTGTTCTTGATGTAATTCAGGCAGAATTTGAGTATTCAGCCACGGAATCTCACTTTCAAGTTGTGAATTTTCACGCTGCAAAGATGCTTCCTCGGTTTGGAAACTTGTGACCTGTCTTGTAAGCTCTTTGTTCCTTTGCTTTTCTTCCCACGCTCGTCTGGCCAGAACTCCAAGGGGACACACGGAAGCCAGCATCATCAGTGACACCCTTCAGATCAACTTGTGGGGCGGGGTGGTCGCCATTCCCCGCTCCCCCTTTCGCTAGACTCCCCAGGTCCCGGCACCGGCATCATCTGCAGGGAGGTCAGGCGGGGGGACGGCCTGCAGCCCGGGTCCTGCCCTGGTCAGTGACTGGCAGGTTCGATGTTTTGGGACCGGCTCCATGCGTGCCTTCGATGGCCCAAGCTTTTCTTTCCCCTCCTCTTCCTGCCCTCTCTGCCTCCATCTTGAAACTTCTTGGTCGAGCAGTTCTAGTCGTTCTGGAAAAGGAGTTGTTCTCATTAAAAGCCTCTGTTAGAGTCTTCCAAAGTCATTCTCCATCCTTCTCTGATGCTCTTAAGATGGGTTTTTCACCAGTGACTTGGAAAAGTTTAGGAGGCTGGCTCTTCTGTGCCTTTTTCAGAGAGTTAACAGTGTCCCAAAGTGACAACCTGCTCAGATTTGTATTCGTTGCTGATAAGCACAAGATCTGTAACCGGCCTCCACCCTGGGCAGCCTGAGGACATCATTGGGTCGTGTCATCGGTCCAATATTGTCACTCTTCAGACTTCACCGTGGACAGAACACCTTTGTCCCAGCGCCTTCGCACGTCTTAGAGGGAGTCGTCTCTTCACCAGGGAAACCAGCAGTGCAGTCCCTACCCAGCCCCCGCCCTGTCCCCCCAGGGAAACACAGGGAGGCTTGGGCTGTGTCTCCAGCTTCCAGAAATCACCAGCAGCGACCCCCACAGGGGCTGCAGGACCAGCTGGAAAGTTAATCCGGTGGTGGGCAGTAGGGCTCCACAGCTCCGAGTGCCAGCGTCTGGGGCCCCAACTGACCACTCAGAACCCTGTGGAGAGTTCCATCTCTGAGGTCAACAGGTGCCCGGCAACCAGCACAGAGCAGCTGGGCTGGAGGAGGGGAGGCCCGTCAGGTTCTGGAAAACAGTTCCTTTTGACTTTGCTCTGAAGTAGAAAGTGATCTCACTTACACAAGCCCTGGGGGAGGTGGGAAGGCCTGATCCCAGCCTGAAACTCGTCCATTCTAGGCCCACCTGGCCCTACAGCAAATCTAGGGGTTCAAGGCAGGGCCAGATCACATCCCTCTCTGTGCACAAGAGAAGTCAGGGCAGAGCGGTAGAGCCCCTGTTCCCAGAGGGGTCTCCTTCTCCTGGTTTAAAGTTTCCTTCTGCTTTAGGAACTCATGGTGTTACCCGTAAAGGGTCCCAGGATCTTCCTCCTCTGAGTTTCCTTCTCTCCTGAGAGGAGTCCCCAAAGATATTAAGTAAGAGACCAAGTTTCTAATCCTAACAACTCACAAGAAGGCAGTTGGAATTGACAGGATCTTACAATTTCATGGGTTTTCTGTGGAGACAGCATGTCCCTGTTTAATCCAAGTGTTCCTGGAAGGGGGTGACTCTCCTGCAGGGTGACCCAGTGACCCAGGTTACTTCCCTTATGTGACCATGCATTTCACCCACACCTCCCTTTATTTTTACTCAAAGTTTTCTAAGGTTTTCTCTGCCAAGGCCTCTGGGACCCATCTGATTGGGTCCATTTCAGAAATCTTAAGCCTTTTCTCTTGATTTGGAGTCATCAACTCATCTCTATTTTGACAACAATTTCTTGAGAGCACATTTCCAAAGCAAGATCACTAATCTAGTATACCGCACCAGGAAGGTTTGCTAACATGAGTACCTCTGTATTCTGAACCCATGGGGCCAGATTAAGTGAAGTTTTGACAAAGAAATCATAGTATGCACATAGACAGGGGGGAGTACCAGTAAAAATGGGGGAAATAGCAAATTGATCATGAAGTAAAGATTCCTTTATTCTCTCCTCATTTCCTTTCCTGTCTAGCTCAGATTTCTGGTAATTTCCATAGGAAAGTGGTGCTCGATTACATTTTCTTCCGTTTACCGAAGTACAACATCTAACAGGGCAAGAAGATGATCAGGACTTTTTCTAGAAGAGATTAGATGTAATTCAGTTTAACAGTGAGATGGCATTGGGCTGCGTGGGTGGCGCAGTGGGTTAAGCCTCATCCTCCTGGTTTTGGCTCAGGTCCTGATCTCAGGGTCCGTTTAAGGCTCCAAGCTCAGTGCAGAGTCAGCTTAAAATTTCTCTCTCCCTTTCCCTCTGCCCCTCCCCCTGATCCCTCTCTCTCTCAAATAAATAAATCTCAAAAAAAAAAAAAAAAAAGGTGAGATTGCACTATCAACGTTCAATCCACAGTCACACCCATAGCTCAAGAAAAGAAATGGGAACGCTGTTTTTTCTTGCACTAGATGGCAATGTTTCTCTGCAAACCAAACCAGATTTCAGGCTCTGGGACAAGCTAGCTGACTCCCCTAGGGGGTGCCGGAGGGCTCCCAGTAGAGAGGCTGACTCCAGCTGACAAACTAGAAGTGGGACATACTTCTGTGGACCTAGGGAGGAGAGCTGCTGTGGTCCCCTGAGGCTGGCGACCAAGTTAGAAGTAGGGAAGGGAAGACAGTGAGTGGGGGAAGAGAAGAGAGGGATTCTCAATGGCAGCAAACATCTCGGTGAAAACACAATGGGAAGCAGGTGCTTTTCTGAGCAAATAGCCTTGGACCTAACTTTAGATCTGAGATTGGGTCTTGATTTCCTTCTCTTTGATGTACCACATTCTTCGCCCGGTTGTGTTGGAAAGAATCCAAATGAGAGTCAGGACTGTGTTAGGTCTTAGACGGACTCAGCTAGGGTTCAGTGCACCTTACAAGATGCTTACCTTCTCATGTCACTGTGCCTCCCAATTCAAACATTTTTTTTCTAATACCTTCCTTTTAGTATCGCCACGTCTATCAATAGATATTATGGAGATAAGTCCACGTTAAAAAATTTGGTAGGTACAAAGAAATATTTGGTATTCTGAATACTGAATAAAAGTATTGGGGCATCAAAAATAATACAGTCAGTTCTCTATGTATGAAGGGGCTGTATTTTCAAATCTTTGGAACTGAAAATACGTTTTCTAATTAACATTTTATGTGGTGGTTAGTTTTCCAAATTAACCATTAATATCACTACATTTTATCATTTCCTTCTATCATCAGGGTAATCTACAGTTATTATCAAAAATACAAACACAAAGAAAAATATTGTAATCTCCCCAAATTCCATTTCCTGGGATAATCACTGCTAACATTTTAGTGCCAATAGTTTTCTCTGTGCATTCCAGAAAATTGTCATAATTTTTAGTTATCAGAAGCATTTCCCTTCATCGATAGAAATTCTTCAAACCTGTGAACTCATTTGATTTCTGACCTCCCTTTCTTAATCTGCAAAGCAGAAGTAATAAGAATACGTATGACACAGGATTAATCATAAAGGAGGTAACACATGTAACGTGATGGCCACGGGGACAGTCACATAGGAAATGGCCAATAAGTATTATTTTTAATCTTGTTGTTACTCTTATTATGTAAACCCTTCTCCTATTACAAAATGAATATAAAAAGTTTGAAAAATTCAGAGAAGTAAAACAAGTAACATAAAAAATCATGTGTAATCCCACCATATGGAGATAATCATTGCTAACATTTCACATTTGGTTTTAAAGTTTTTTACTTTTATTGCTTTGCAAAGAGAGAGCTAGCGATGGGGGTAGTGGTGGGGCAGGGGGGCAAAAGGAAAGAGAGAGAATTTAAGCAGGCTCCGTGTCCAACCTGGAACCCAACAAGGGGCTCAATCTCACGACCCTGAAATCATGACCTGAGCTGAAATCAAGAGTCAGATGCTTAATGACTGAGCCACCCATGCGGCTAAAAGATTTTTATTTTTTTAAGTCATATGTACACCCAATGTAAGGCTCAAACTTAGAACCCCAAGATCAAGAGTCAGTGTTCCACTGACTGAGCCAGCAAGGTACCCCAAAGCATTTACATTTTTAATGTTTACTTTTTAAATCCAAATGGGGATCACATTCTATGGTTTTGTTTGCTACTTTTTGACTTCTAATCTCACAAAAAAATATCCTGATTTAATTGGCTGCAAACTACTCTCTTGTAGGAATGTATTACAATCAATGATTTCCCTATTACTGGATGTTTGAGAGCCTTTTGATTTTTTGCTGTTATAAACATGATGTGATGAATAACCTAAATAATAAAGCTTCATCTGCATTTGGCTTATTTCTCTGGATCAGAGCCATAGAACTTGAACTATTGAGTTGACATATATGAACTATTTTTAAATTCTTGATATACATTGGCCAGATTCTCTTCAGGGTTTTTTTTTTTTTAGCTTTATTTGAACATATAATGTAACCCCACCACCCTCTCCCTCTCTTCAGGGTTTTTAAACTGATCTATGTTTCCACCAGCCTCAGTGACAGTGCCTGTCACTTTATGTATCTCCTACTTTTCAAATTTTGGCTAATTTGGAAAGTAAAACATACAACCCCATTTCACTTGGCATTACTTTGATGGACAATAAGGTAAGATGTCTTTTTTAATTGTTCCTATTGTCATCTATCTGCCCTGTGAAATATCATTTTCTTTTGTTCATTCCATATTGTTCTATATTTTTAATTTAATTTATTTATTTGAGAGAGAGAGAGTGAGAGAGCGAGCGCACAAGCAGTGTGGAGGGGCAGGGGAAGAGGAAAAAGCAGACTTCCTGACCCTGAGATGATGACCTGAGCCAGAGACAGACACTTAACTGACTGAGCCAACCATGTACCCCCTATTGTCCTAATTTTTAAAAAGATTTACTTATTTTAGTAGACAGAGAGAAAGAACACGAGTGGAAGGGGCAGAAGGAGAAGGAGAATCTCAAACAGATTGCACTGAGCACAGGGCCTAACATGGGGCTCAACCTCATGACCCTGAGATCATGACCAGAGTGGAAACCAAGGGTCCAACACTCAACCACCTGAGCCACCCAGGTACCCTGCTGTTCTCTTTTTTAACAAGTCAGTTTGTGTTAGGTTTTTATATAATACATACACTGACTTGCTGTACTGGCAATAGTAGTTACTTTTAAAAATTTGCAATTTGCCTTTTATTGGGCTTACAGTGGAACTTACCTATGGAAAAGAAAATCTGAATTTGGGAGCAGAGTGACCTGTTCTATGTGTGTGTGTGTAGTGGGGTTGGGTTGTTTTGTTTGTGTGTGGGTTTTTTTTTTTGTTTTTATGCTTGAATGCATTCTTTCTCACCCAGAGATCAGTTTACATTTTCTTCTGCAGTTAAAAAGCTATCTGTGGGGTGATGCTTTGAGACTATGTGATGCTCCAGTTCCCCAACAAACTCTTATCCATTGGCTTTAGTGTCCATGGAAAATTCTTGCCTGAATCAATTATTTCATTAGTGATAGCAATATGTCCTTAATACTTTAAAACTGAACAGTTTTAAGCCATCAGGAATTTGGTTTGAATACAGTATGAGATAAAAAGTTCAGGGTCACTTGGGTGGATCAATTGGTTACACATCCAACCCTTGATCTCAGTTCAGGTCTTGATCTCATGGTTATGAGTTCAAGCCCCACATTGAGCTCCATGCTAGGTGTGGTACCTACTGAAAGAAAGAAAGAAAGAAAGAAAGAAAGAAAGAAAGAAACAAAGAAAGAAAGAAGTAGGGAGGGAGGAAGAAGGGAAGGAAGGAAGGGAGGAAGGAAAGTTCAATAGACCTTATTCCCTCCAAGCATGAGTATTTAATTTTTATTAATTAGTTTGTTTTCATTGAAAAAGTAATATGTGTGATAAAAGTGCAAATAGTAAAAAAGAAAATACAATAGAAGTAAGTTCTCTTCTGCAGTCGTTCCTTTCCCCTGTGTATTCAGAGTCAGTCAGTGCTTCCTGTTCCTTGTGTGACTTTCCAGAATTATTCTAATACACAAGAGCCATGTGGGCACGTGTGTGTATCCATTCTTACATAATGGAAGCATACTATACAAACTGTTATGTACCTGTTCCTTTCTTTACTTTTCTGAAGTCAATTTCTTATCATCAAGGGTATCTCAGGGTTTTTTGTTTTTTGGGTTTTTTTTGTTTTGTTTGGTTTGGTTTTTGCTGACTGCAGAGAGTTACGTCGTATAAAGGATGTATGCTTATTTGACCCATTTAATGTATTTAATGAGTATAATGTAGACTTTTGCAAGCTGGCCTAGGGATGTGCCATGAGTTCTCTTTGCTTTTCTGTGGGAATATATGTGTTGCCCTTGGGAGCCCCCAGAGTACTTCAAACCCCCCACTAGTTGGTAAGCTTGCTGAGGTCGTTTTTCTTCTCTGTTGTATTCCCAAGTGTCCATCACTGGGATATAAATTAGCCTCTTGTGCCCCCTAAACTTCTCTTTTTCAGCCCTCATCCTCAACTTGTAGCCCTGAATAGATGAGCCCTTTGGCAAACCTCCTTTCCCTTGTCCAGCTGGTGGCTTCTATGTTCTGCGTCGTGAGTGTGGTAACTTGGAGGTGCCCAGACAAGTGGAATAATTAGAGAATTGTTAACAGCTCCCTCTGAGGGACTGATCATACATGCAATTTCGTAAGTGCTGGTTGGCGAGCACACCACTGGGCATGACGCCCTGTCAATCATTACCAGAGCCTGCAGCTCCTTGCTCATCCTGATCTTTGGCTGCCGCCTCTGATCTTTGGAACAATCAACTCCCATGGTGTCTGATCCGACCTGGACCTATGGTCCCTTGTTCCTGCCAATTTGTCACTGCTGCTCATCATTGTCATGTCCTCCTTTCCCTCCCAGCTCAGCTTACATGGCTCCATCATGACACACAGAGCAAAGGGGAACAGGATGGGCAAGAGTAGTCAGAGAATGTAGGACTTGAACTGAACCGTCTTCCCCTGATGAATGAATGGGTGACCTGGCAGATTAGTCTGCATGGCACCACAGGTGGAGGGCTTAACAGAAGTGATTTTCTCACTATTCTGGAGACTAGATATCCAGGATCAAGGTGTTGCAGAATTGATCTCTTCCGAGGACTCCCTCCCTGGCTTGTAGTGCCTTCTCCCTGTGTTCTCACCCGGCCTTCCCTCTGTGTCCGTCTGTGTCCTAATCTCTTCTTATAAGGACACCAGTCATGGGATAAGGGCCCATGCTAATGACCTTATTTTAACTTAATTATCCCTTTAAAGACACTCTGTCCAAATATAGGCATACTTAGAGGTTCTGGGGGTTAGGAGGTCAACCTATGATTTTTCAGGGGGATGCAGTTAAGACCATAACACTTGGAAAGGAGTGGAGAATCAGAAAGGTTTTCTGGGAAGAGAAACGTGGCAGTGATGCTGGGCAGAGTGAGCAGAGGGTGGCATGGCGAGCTGAGGGACCAAGGCGAGGTTGGCTGGAGTTGGGGAGGATAGTGGAAGCCCAGGTGATCAGGGGCGGGGACCAGCACAGTAGGGAGGGGTGGGCAGCAGGGCTGTGACAGGCCGGTTAAGATGGTCTCCTATCAATGCTCCTAAGAGCCAAGCTGAGGGGCTGGGAGAGGAGCTAAGGCATGTGGGAGGAAGGGCAAATGGAAGGAGAAGCTGAAGACTTGAGAAAGAGTTTGAAATAGTAGCACTTGGAGACAAAAGGCATAAGGGCTGGAGAGGGAGAAACGCGGGCATTTTCTAGCTGAGAAACTGGAGTGTGGACGGTGTAGGGGGCAGGAAGCCAGGTGGCGTTCTCTACCCAAAGGCAATCTTTACCCAAACAGTTAAGATCTTGCTGGTCTGAACCACTGAACTGGAGAGTTGAGAGGCCCCAAGAGGTCATTTAATCCACTCTCTTCATTCTCTCCACATGGGCCAACAAGTCCATGGGAAGAGATTACTGGTAAGCACGCTATAGGGAGGAGCTCACTGACCCAGGAGATGTGGCCTGGGGCCTGACGCTCCCCCTCCCATACCAACTGGCAAATGTAGGACATCACCAGGCCTGAGAGCCTGAGAGCTGAAGGCCAAACCAGGTGACCCCATGAGGCCCCCATAGCTTTGAGACCTGGGCCTGGAGCAGGCCTGGTCATAGGAGTGGGTGGCTCTAGGACCCCCATCAGTGTTGTCATGCTTGCATGGATGACAGTGGCTTAGGCCCCCTCCCATCCACTTAGGAGATAGGGGTTTTAGATTTAAATAGAAAAGGGTACCTGGGTGGCTCCATCAGTTAAGTGTCTGCCAAAGACAGGTCACCCCTTGGCAGATGGGTGGAAGGGGCCCCAAGCCACCGTGTCCTAATGAACCGTGGGCAGAGCCAGAGCCCCACAGGGAGAGGTGGCCTGTCCCTGGGCTCTGATTTCTCCCCCAGGGGCTTCTGTAGCTCTCCCAGATTTTATTTTTGTTGCCAGCGTTATGCTCCAGTGTCATCAGTATGGTCCCAGGGAGCAAACAATCACAGATAGACTCGATTCCATGTTTTCCTTCAGAACTTTAGTCATCAGCAGACTGAAGCCAGCCAGTGAAAAATGACCACACAACTGCAAAAAAAAAAAAAAAAAAAATGTGTGCATCTAAAACCGCCCTCCTTTGCAAAATGTCACTATTATTTTCCATGTAATTTGATAGCTGCTGAACTATGGTAAAAAGTTTCTGAAACTCAAGAAATCAACTGTCAACTGGAGAAAGACAACTACCACATGATCTCCCTGATATGAGGAAATGGAGATGCAACGGGGGGGGGAGTTAAGGTGGTAGGAAAAGTAAAAATGAAAGAAGATGGGATCGGGAGGGAGAAAAACCAGAAGAGACTCTTAATGTCATAAAACAAACTGAGGGGGGTGGGGGGAAGAGGGGTTGGGTGAGGGTGGTGGGGTTACATCATATGTTTAAATAAAGCTTAAATAAAGTAAAAAAAAAAAACTGTCTCAATTAATTGAAATATTCCTGTGCTTGTTCAATGGACTTGTGAGTCCACTAAATAAAGCTTACAAAGGGCTGCCCTTTATGGTTCCAGAGGCCAGAGTCCTCGTCTCGGTGGTCCTTTCCTGCCTGCAGCTGCAAATGCAGGAAATTTGTGTTAAAATTTTGCCCCTATGTCTTTTTTCCAGGGCAAACTCATTCTGCAACTTGATCTCTACCATGATCAAAGGATGCTAATCATCCACAGATCAAGATTAAAACGTGTTTTGTAACTTGCTCTATTAATGAAACAATTAATGAAACAAATTATTGTTTCCATTTATTTTAAAATCATCTCTTTCTCTTTTTTTAAAAAAAATTCTATTTATTTATTTGACAGAGAGAGCACAAGAAGAGGGAGAAACAGGCAGAGGGAGAGTGAGCAGACACCCCACTGAGCAGGGAGCCCAATGTGAGGGCTCCATCCCAGGAACCTGGGATCATGACCTGAGCTGAAGGCAGGTGCTTAACCGACTGAGCCACCCAGGCACCCCTCATCTCTGGTTTTAACAGACATTTTATTTATTTATTTATTGCATAAGATTCACGTAGTAACAGATGTGGAGAAAATAGCACAAATTTTAAAAGCCACCATATTATAAATGAAATGAAAACTGATGGGGTGCCTGGGTGGCTCAGTCAGTTGAGCGTCTGCCTTTGGCTCAGGTCATGATCTCAGGGTCTGGGATCAAGTCCCGCATTGCATTCCCTGCTATGGAGGAAGCCTGCTTCTCCCTCTCTCTCTGCCTGCCACTCCCCCTGCTTGTGCATGTATTTCCCTCTCTCTCTGTCAAATAAATAAATAAAACCTTAAAAAATTTAAACAAAGAAAACTGATAACAAGTATGTTTCAAATTAATTTGGTATAATATGATGCTAATTTAATAGACCTATTTCCTCGTGTAACTGCCAATTACATCTTAATAACATCTACTTGGATATGGGAGAACTAGCAGCTTAATTGTAATTTTTAAATAAAGAACCCTTATAAAAAGATTCTGCGTTTTGGAAATATTGCATGTTTACCTAGAGTCATTTGCAATTACCATTAACTCAAACATGGCCCTTCTAAAATTGTACCAGGTGCTAAGGAATAAGACAAAAATCAGTAACAAAGCGTGTTATATTTAACTCAGATGATTAATATGATCACAGTGTTACTGCATCTCCCAAGAAAGGAAGGGATGCAAATGAATACAGAATTGTGTGAGAAGACAAAATCCTTCCTAATAGACCGTATATTTTAAAAGCGTAACCCTAAACCTGAAGAATAAAATTTCTATGTTTAGAGGGGGTGAGAGTATTTTTCATTTTCACTTGATAACTTCTTCCTTGGTTAATTGTTACTATACTTTGACTTTTACAAAGTACACCATAGTCAGAAGGTGAACCACAAAGACACAGAAACTTGTATCGAATCTCTTTAGCAACAGACTAATAAATGATCGTGCATTGTGTTTGTGTGTCTGTGTGTTAAGGTTTGGAAAATGAAATAGATTCATTACCTTGAGCAAATCATCTAGTTTCATTGATTAGCTCAAATGGCATAGCCTTTTCAGGTCATGATTCATCTTTCTTTCTTTCTTTTTTTTAATTTTACTTTTTTTAAATTTACTTGATAGAGATCACAAGGAGGCAGAGAAGCAGGCAGAGAGAGAGGAGGAAGCAGGCTCCCTGCTGAGCAGAGAGCCAGATGCAGGGCTCGATCCCAGGACTCTGGGATCATAACCTGAGCCGAAGGCAGAGGCTTAACCCACTGAGCCACCCAGGTGCCCTATGATTCATCTTTCTTGCCCACCCCCGATGAAAAGAGAAGTAGCAGGATTTTGGCTTCTTTCTCACCAGTGTGCAGTGTAGCTGGGGACACACATTTCTGAACCAAACTGTGGCTGGGATTGAACCGAGGCTGACTGTTGTTGGTCTCTGTGGTCTCTGACCCATTCCTTCTGCAGAGAGAGCTAGAGAGCCCCTCCCTCAGGTGGGCCCCACAGCCTAGGGACTCTCCCCGACTCTCCCCCTGCAGATCGTGCAGACAGGTGTCACGTGTCTAAGATGGGGATCTCTCATCTCCCAGGGAGGCTGGCTGCGTTGGGAAGTGAGCCAGGCTTTGGAGTCAGACAGACAGGTCATCCCGTCCTGTCCTCAACTCCCTGGGTGATCATCTCTCCCTGAACCACAGTGTTGGTGTCCTTCTACAAACAGGGCTGAGCAGGACTGACCTCTCACCCAGAGAGGCTGAAGGGTTGCATGAGGTAACAAGAAACAGGGCCGGTACCATGCTTGGCACATACTTAGTAGATACAAAATAAAATAACATTTTATGTAGACTTGTAAGCTTCAGGGAGAGTTTAACCTGGCTCCTATGATCTTAGGCAAGTCTTATGACTTCCTTGAGCCTCAGTGTTTTAATCTGTAAAATGGGTCCATAAAGCTCAATCAAGATAGAGGACAGTGGCGTGCTTCGTAAATGGTAATGCATTAAGTAAAGGTTACAAACATATCTTTCAATACACATTTTTCTTCCACCAGCCTGGTGAGCAAGGAAATACTACACTCCCATGCATGAAGACACAGGATCAAGGATGTTAGGGTGAAGTCAGCCAGGATGTAACCCAAATCTTATCATTATAATGCTATCCTCAAATATCCTTATACTCAGGTCCTAGTGCTCAAATGTTATAATATTACTATACTCAAGTAGTTTCATAGTACCAATGCTCACATATTACAATGTATATTCAAATACTGTACTGTAGCACCCACATTCACGTATTATAATTACAATGCCATACTCAAATATTACGAAAAATACAAATGCTCAGATATTGTGATCAAAACAACATACTAAAATATGATAGAATTGAACTATTACTCACATATTATAATCATAATATATTGCAATAATAATAATATAATCTTTGGAGCTTTGTCAGGATTATCTCTTTGTTTTCTGAATTGCATTTATTTCCAAATCCTGTCTCTGTCACCCTCCATGTCCTGCCCTCTAGACTGAAGTTCCTCATGGACAGGGGCAGCTGAGCATAGTGACCAGGCATGAAATGCTTCCGGCAGACCAGCTCCTCAAGTCTGCTCTGCTGTCATTGGTCTCAGGCACAGCAGTGTTTGCCTCCTCTCTGGAGACTTTCTGCTTGGTCCAGTCTCCCCATTACACACTCTCCCCATTTCCTGATCTCCAGAGCACAGAGCGGCAACACCACTGGATTTCCAAGTATGTTCCATGTTCCATGATGGTTTCCTGTCGTTGTTTGGGCTTATTGTTTCCTTTGAGAGTAGGAACCATGTTTTAATGAGTGCTTAAAAACACTTAATAAATCTTTGTCCATTAATCCCTTAGCTGATGTGCAGCTCCCCTGCCCCCAGGCCTCAGTTTCTCACAGGTAAGATGTCAGACCCTAAATGTGTCATTTGCCTTCTACATGAGGTAATCCCCACACAACAGAAAAGGACAAAAGACCCAGGGTCAGGCACCACCTCTGGGTGAACCATTGCACAGGGACGCATGTCAAGAAAGAAGCTGGAGGTCAAATCTTGGTTTTGAGAGCTCACTGACTGCAGAATCTTGCAGACATGTCCTTTCCTTCTTTCTCTCTCTTTCTTTCTTTCTTTTTAACTTTTTTAAAGTTTTTTTAAAAAAAGATATTATTTATTTGAGAGAGAAAATGAGATAGGGAGAGAGAGAGAGGGCAGGAGAGGGGGCAGGGTCAGAGGGAGAAGCAGACTCCCTGCTGAGCAGGGAGCCCGATGTGGAACTCAATCCTGAGACTCCGGGATCATGACCTGAGCCAAAGGCAGTTGCTTAACCAACTGAGCCACGCAGGAGCCCCCTTTTTAAACACTTTATTCATTCATTTGACAGAGTGAGAGAGCACAAGCAGGGGGAGGGCCAGAAGGAGAGGGAGAAGCAGGCTCCCCGCTGAGCAGGGAGCCCGATGGGGGACTCGATCTCAGGACCCTGAGATCATGACCTGAGCCAAAGGCAGACACTGAACCGACTGGGCCACCCAGGTGCCAGTTGCAAACATTTTTATACATAAGTGACATTTTAAAGCTCAAGTAGATTGCTCTGCATGATATAATCCTTCTCACTACGCTGGGGAATTTACATTCTTTAAAAAATGATCTTAATACTGTATAAAAGCTCACTTACTGACAAGTGGCTAAGCAATTCCACACAGGAGGAATAATTTTCCATACGAGGACTCATGAAGAATTCAGACTTTGCCAGTAGTCAAACAACAGACATGGTGGCAACTTATATAATTGGCCAACATGTTTTACCTTTTTTTCCCTAAGATTTATTTATTTATTTGAGAGAGAGAGCATGAGAGGGAGGGGCAGAGAGAATCTCAAGCAGACTCTGTGCTGAGCAGGGAGCCCAATGCAGGCCTCGACCCCCTGACCCCGAGAACACAACTGAAGCCAAAATTGCCCAACTGACTGTGCCACCCAGGTGCCCCACCATGTTTTAAAATGAAAATCTGTGGGGCACCTGAGTGGTGCGCTTGGTTTCAGCTCAAGTCATGATCTTAGGGTTCTGGGACTGAGCCCCTCCTAGGGCTCCATGCAGGCGTTCCCTCCATTCCCTCTCTTTCCCCTTCTGCTCCTCCCCCTGCATGGATGCACCCTCAAATCAATCAACCAGCCGATCTTTAAAATGAAAATCTGCCGTGCAGGGGAAGCCTTGGCTAGACTCTGTCTCTATCCACGCAGCTCATTACAGTTAAAATTGGTTCAACTCTTGAAAATCAGGTAGCAATTCCGACCTGAGCTCTCACATCCTAAAGACGTTCATAATGTTTGATCCAGTCATCAGATTCCTTGGACTCTTTCCTGGGCAAAGAATTGAAAAGAAGTTGCACACTCTGTGTCTGAAAATGTTCACTGCAGCCTTTGCTGTTAGCATGGAACATTTGGAAATCAGCCAGCCCAAACTACTACTCGTGTGGGTTCTGCACTTCAAAAACAGCAACCCTCATGCTCATCGTTTCTCTGATTTTACAGTGGGCCTGGGAGGTAGTGCTGTTGTCACCCTTCCTTCATAGATGAAGAGACTCATGTTCAGAGTGGCTAAGGCACCCAGACCACACTGCTGGGAAAAGGCAGACCAGGGCGGAGGCCACCTTGCCCCTAGTGCAATATCCCTTTGTGTATCTTTCCTGCAGGAGGGTAAAGGTGAACCATATGAACTTGAGTTCATATATGAGTCCCGCATCAGGCTCTCTGCTCAGCAGGGATCCTGCTTCCCCCCACCCCTCTCTCTGCCTGCCTCTCTGCCTACTTGTGATCTCTCTGTCAAATAAATAAATAAAATCTTAAACAAAAAAAAAAGAGCTTTCAGGGAAAAGGATATATAGAAAAAATTGTCCCACTGGGCTGCACTCTCTATGAGAACTCTCTAACTATGAAAGTGCCTGGAAATTAAAACACAGCTTTCACCAAATGATGGATCCACAGAGTAACAAAGGCTGGGAAGGATGGGCCCTTGATGGTTGCAGAGGCTGGGCCCGGCAGTCCCCAAGCCCCATGTACTGGCTGTTTCATCTCAATGACACTTGTGAAGCAAATCTTGTGTGGAGCACAGGGAGGTGGGGCATCCTTGTAGGGCTGACAAAAGAGGGCTGGGCTTGCCAAATGGAATCAGGCTCTGGGAGGCTGGAGGAGCCTTCATTGTCCTCAGCTCCAGTGATTAAATGCCGGATTAAAGAGGAAACATTCCTTCCCCCTCCCTGCCCCCCAGCCTCGGCTCATCAGGCCCATTCACAAGGCTCCTTCCAAAAAATATGGACAGGGGTGCCTTCTATTCATCGCCCTCACAGCTGACCCTGCCACCCAGACAAAGGGGTGTCAGGAGGTTAATTAAAACCAGGTAATAGAAGGAATTGAAGCCCAACACTTCAAAAATGCCACAGGGGCTCTGAGGCAGGGGAAAGACATATGGTTTGAGGACCACCTCCCCGACACTGCCCCCCTCACACTCTGCTCAAGCTGGTACTTGGTGATTTTCTCACTGGATGTGAAGAACCCCTCTCTCCCTTGTTTTACCCTTCTCCTGATCAAGCAGCTGTGTCTGGTGGCCCATCTCCGGCTAGCTAGTTCTAGCTTCTCCAGACAAGATGCGTTATGTTTGGCGGCATCTCTAGCAGCCTCTCCATCAAACTGATGTGGATATTTCATTCTCCTTCATTTCTGAGGGCGTGCTTTCCAGGGGCCCCCACTCCGGGTCTGCCAGGATGCCATCAGACTAAGCTAGTCTCTTGGACTAAACTTATATTCCCTCAGTCTGACACACGGGTTGGGGAGAAAGTTTTTTGGAAATGCTGCCTGGATAAAAGGCATACAAACTTTAGACCCATTGCTTAGTGCTAACTACCCATCACAATATTCACTTGCTTTTTAAAAGGCAAATGCATTGTGTAGTACCTTCGAAAGAAGAGTCCTGCGGTTAATACATGCTGCAGATTGAATAAATGAGGGACTTGGGGAATCAAAGCATACACTCCCATGCCAGATTGCCTGGACTTTGTCACTTACTACCCAGGTGAACTTGAATCAGTTACTCAAGCTCTGTTTCCTCATGTGAAGAGCAGAGATGGTGACTGTGACAATGAGGACAATGGTGCTTTCCTCACAGGGCTGCTCTATGGATGAAAATGCTAAAATATGCACCACTGTTAGACTAGCATCTGTCACAGAGCACATGATATCTAAGTGTGAGCTACAATTATTCTTACTATTACTTGCTTTCGGCAAATAAATTCTAAATTCTAAAGATATTACTAACATCCCGCCTTCCTACAAGGCCAAAGAGAATAGAAACATCAGTATGGAGGGGGATAATACTATTTCTTTATCTTATATATCCTTAGGTACAATTCTGAAGGAAAATGTTAGCATATAGAATTCAGGAGTTTATTAAAGGACAACAATCACAGGAATGCAAGGATAGTTTGATATTATGAAATCTGACATCCAAACTCACTATATTCATAACTTACAGGGCAATCCCATAATTATATTATTGGTGACCAAAAGAGCTTTTTGTAAAAATTTAACAGCCATTTTTTACTTAAAAAGTTTGGATTAGGAATAGATCTTGAACACAGTAAACTTACATGTAAACACATACACATATTAATTGAAAAACCATCACCATGCCTCATGGTAAAATGTTAAAAGCATTTTCCTATTATCAAAGAGCAGAGACTACTGATTACCATGGAAACTATTATTTAATATTATTCTGGAAATACAAGCCAATGCCACTCAATAAGAGAAACAAACAGAAAAAACTCTACAAATACAGGGAAGGAATTTTTTGCTGATGATATTATTATATATTTCTTTCTTTTTTTTTTTAAAGATTTTATTTATTTATTTGACAGGCAGAGATCACAAGAAGACAGAGAGGCAGAGAGAGAGAGGAGGAAGCAGGCTGTCTGCAGAGCAGAGAGCCCGATATGGGGCTCGATCCCACGACCCTGGGATCATGACCCAAGCCGAAGGCAGCGGCTTTAACCCACTGAGCCACCCAGGTGCCCCTATTTATTTGATAGACAGAGATCACAAGTAGGCAGAGAGGCAGAGAGAGAGAGAGGAGGAAGCAGGCTGTCCGCAGAGCAGAGAGCCCGATGCGGGGCTCAATCCCACGACCCTGGGATCATGACCCGAGCCGAAGGCAGCGGCTTTAACCTGCTGAGCCACCCAGGCGCCCCATTATTATATATTTCTAAAACTCATGACCATCCATTAAAAAACTGTTAGAAACAACAAGATAACTAAGTAAGGTGCCTGGTCATAAAGTTTGTTATAAGTAAATACAGTGGGATGAAATTGATCACTTTCAAAAAAAGTTTGCTGATAGGCTAGATCGATCTCTTTGCCTCTGCAAACTGGGCTTCCTTCTGCCTCTGGGCAGTGGGCTGCTCCACGGTGGATTTCTGTTGGAGAGACTGAAGGAGTGGCTTGGACAACAAGGCAACTCTTCATGAAGACACACCTGCTGACGAGAACAAAGTTTGTTGTATGGGGGCCATGTGTGTCAAATCAGAGTCTTTGAAGTTGTTCAAATAAAGAGGATTAGTCACAGTTCTAGGGAGACATAAAGACTAAGCCAAAAGAAGCAGAGTTCATATGGTTTCATGCATCTGTTAACCTGGCTTAGATACGTTTCCTTGTTGTAGTATGGGTATTTTATGCACTGTTTGCCTTGAAAAAGTCACAGATTTAATCAATTCTTTATGGTACTAGACCTCTCGTGTCCAGAAAGAAAGAAGATGTTCCATCATTATCTTAATAGCACATCTCACACAGAGTGGTGATCCAATCCAGTCCGTTCAGAAAGTCATTTCTCAGACCATTACGTTTATACATAAACTCCAAACACCATATATTACTTTTAAGCCTACTTTCTGATCTCCTGCCATCAAACCTGACATGTTGCTTTATTATGATGAACTCTCTGTTATAGTTTCTTTTTTCTTTTTTTTTTAATCTAAAATGTGTTTTAAGGGCCGAGGCAATTTTCACAACATTTTTGAAGCTATGTGATTTATAATTATTTATCCTCCACTGTCAAACAGACATTGTTCAAAGATGTGTTGCCATTTAGAATATGGTAAGTGGTAGAAAGCTCTACTCATAAATCCCAGACTCCTAATGCTGCATATCCACTTCATCGGTAGTATCAGTGGAATTCTGCTGAAGAGAGCATGTATGCGAAGAAAGCAGATGTGATTGCATATGTTTGTAGACACTTTTAATTAAAATAATGTTAATCATTTAGAAGAGACCTACAGATTTATTTTAAAAATCAGCTCGGAGAATGCTGATTATTTAATATTGTTTTGACCACAGATATTTGAAAAATATGTAAGAGACAAAAATAATTATAAAATATAATATCATTCAGTTTTATGCTCCTTACATGTATGTGTGTTACCACATGAACAAAGGGGAGTGAGACTGAACTCAACCATAAAAGAATCCTTCACTGGAAGCAAATCTAACACTAACCTTGAGGTTTTTTTAGAAAATTAATTAATGGTCATTATCCTCTTCCTGAAAAAAAATCTTTGTTTCATTACAGGAGATACACACACACACACATTGGTTCCTTTAAATAGCAGGCTCCTTGGGGGTGCCTGGGTGGCTCAGTGGGTTAAGCCTCTGCCTTCTACTCAGGTCATGATCTCAGGGTCCTGGGATCAAGCCCCACATCAGGCTCTCTGCTTAGCAGGGAGCCTGCTTCCTCCTCTTTCTCTGCCTGCCTCTCTGCCTACTTGTGATCTCTCTCTGTCAAATAAATAAATAAATAAAAATAGCAAGCTCCTTTAGTACAACTAAAAGTACTTAATTTATAAAAATTAAAGATACATACATCTATTTAAGATCCCATTCGGTAATTTATTGGTTACAACTTTTCTGGCAGATACATCTTTACATCCCCAATTTCTATGGGGTTTGTGATCAACTCTGAAGTACATTATAAAATAAAAATATATAATAAAGTTACTTAACATTCTTATGTTGCCTTTTAAATTTCATTCATTCATTCATTCATTCACTCATTCTTTCATTCAACAGATATGTGCTGAAACCATATTATGTGCTAGACATGTTTACCCTGGAGTTATAGCAGTGAACAAAATTCCTGTCCTCATGACGTAAAGATTCTGATTCTGATGGAGGTAAAGAAACTGATGACTTTAACATTTAAAAAAGTCTATCAGATGCTGAGTTTGTCACAAAGAAAAAAGGGAAAGAAAATTCAGGTTAAATCATGTTTCCTGCTAATCTGAATCCTTCTTGGGAAGTGGGCAGTACTTAGTATATCATCACTGGGCACCTCTCTACCTATATTGCACAAATAAAAAATAATCCTTTGCCAACTGCCACTCCTGATTGGTGAATCATTTGGTGGGAGCTATGGACTATTGGAAGTTGTCCACAGTTTCAGACCAGTGTGACATTCTGGGAAGAACGTCTGCCTTGATGTCAGAAGAATTTGCCTTCAGATCTCACCTCTTACTGGAACATTAGTCGAGTTGCTTGATTTCTCTGAACTCATGTCTCACCTGTTAAACAGGCATATGAATCTTCCCTCAAAGGACTATCATTCAGGTTAAGGAACTAGTTGGTGGAAGGTGGTTAGCAGGTGGGAATTACCTTACCTGAGGTTCCTATTTAATGGCGGAGCCAAGATTAGAACCCCTGTCACCTCACTCGGTGGCCAGTCCTTTGTCTTGTACCATGTTTGCAGTTAGGAATCTCTGTTGGTTTTACCCATAGACGGTAGACATATTCATCATTTATCCAGAAGACCTGAGCCCTATGCTGTGTTCCTCATGGACCCCGTGGGCCTCAGTGTCCTCTTATGTAAGATGAGGAGTTGTGCGAGATGGTCTTTGGGGTCTCTCTCAACCATGCACAGCCGTGACTTTAGGTAGAGTGGCCAACCATCCTGGTCTGCCTGGGACCTTAGGGTTTCGCTGGACATCCGACTTCCAGTGCCGAAACAGTCAGAGTTCACAGAAACCAGGGGAGTCCACCCTCAACAATTCCGGGCTTCCTCTCAGCTTGGTTTCCACCATCACTTTTCCAGATATGCCTCCCAGTGCCTGAAACCAAACACACGCGTACACAGCAGAATTCAAGCACGAAGTTAGCCAACAAAATGGCAGCCACGCGGCCTTCACCTCTCCATCCTTTCTTCTCACTTAGACGTTTCCTCTCTGAAAGCTGTTTTGCAAATCTGTTTTTAAACAGCCCCTGCTGTGGTTTTAGCTTCAGTAGCAAGCTACAAACCCAGCTGACCAGCCACTTCAGCAGACTAAGGAACAGTCCCAGACTTTCTTGACATCTCTGTTCGCCCCGGTGGGAAGAAACCAGGATTTCCACAGTCCCACCACTCAGCCTTATCCGCAAACATTCCCTAGTGAGTGGAATTGCAAGTTTCTGCTCCTGCTCCTCCTTCTCTTTTTATTTTTTTTTCTCCTTCTCATTATTACTTTCATTCCTACCAAAAGGCAGTCACCTCAATGGGAACAACAATAAAAAGGGAGCTCTCAGAGCATGATGTTTTGATTCTGAATGGAACCTGCACACCTTTTGGCTGTTCCCTGGTGGGGACAGTGGCTCTGCCAGCCCCAGCTGAGATATCACTTAACAGCGTGGGGCCTTCAGGGGCAGGACCAGTCCAACATGTTTACAAGATGTGTAGCCATTAGCAACATCTTACTGCTCACGCTAATTAATGGGGAGAGAGCTGATGAAGGCCAGATCGAAAGAGGGCCAAATTGCATCAGTGTTTGGGCTTTAAATTGATACCAAAAAAATAACTTGTCACAGGGGTGTTAGGAGTAACACCTTCCCCCAGCAGGTTAGTTGTTTGCTACGCTTCAGCCACAGTAGATCCCAAAGTGGCCAAAACACCAGCATTACAGGTTTATTAAGGTCACTTAAGTTGGTTAAGCACATCCATGATTAGAGCTGAGTGACAAAGACTATACACAGGCACCAGCTCCCACGAATCCTTCACCAGGAGCCGTGTGGTCAGGAGGTCCTTCCCCTGCCATTGTTGGGGAAGGGGGCATAGATTTGTGTTGTGTCCTAAACCTGGTGATGGAGGGCACCCTCTCTACTCTAAGATGCACATGCCCCCATTATTCTAACAGAAACACTAGTTTCCTTCTTGTTTATAATGACATCTCTCCACACCGAATTATTTTAATCAGATCAGTAGATGAGGTCTTTTTTTTAATAAAAGAATGTTTTTACTTTATTAATAGCTTCTTTGGCAGATAACAACCTTACCTTTTGTTTTTCAATAACTTATGCTTATTTGAAGTGCTAAAGGTTCCAGTCAGTCAAGGAAAATAACTTAGAATTTTGAGGTCACCCAAATTGCCACTCTCCTGGATTTTATTGTTCTGGATACCTAGGTATTTAGTGCTTTTTTTTTTTTTGGCCCCCTGGTAGGAAGATGGTGAGTTTTATCACGTCCATTTTATGATGGGTAAAAGAGCACCCCTATGACACTGTATAATCCTCCCAGCATTAAAAATAATGAATTAGGACAAAACACAAACCTCTGAATGCCCAAGGTCAAAGGCTAGGTTATGTGTGAGATAGTCCCACCAGGGTGAAGTTGCAGGGGCATTCTGGCTCATTCTCTGCATTGTAGAGGAGATTCTAATATCTACTGAGACATTGATGAGCACCATCTAAGACCCTTTTCCAAATACGTGACACACCAGTAACAGCAGTTGACCTTGGAGAGAGGGAGAAGGATGGTCAGTGGATAAGACTTCCACTTTTCATTTTCTCCTCTTTGGTATATTTTGAAATTTTTATTTATTTATTTTAAAATATTTATTTATTTTGAGAGAGAGAGAGAGAGAGCATGTGAGCAGAGGGAAAGGCAGTGAGAGGGAGAGAGAATCTCAAGCAGACTCGCCAGTGAGTGTGGAGCCCAATGTGGGGCTTGATCCCACAAACCTGAGATCATGACCTGAGATGAAACCAAGAGTTGGCCGCTTAAACTACTGGGCTATCCAGATGCCCCCATTTAAAAAAAAAATTAAAAAAAGAAGCCCATAACTTGGCTATTGTGGACATTGCTGCTATAAACATTCGGGTACACGTGCCCCTTTGGATCACTACGTTTGTATCTTTAGGATAAATACCCAGATGTCCATCAACAGATGAATGGATAAAGAAGATGTGGTATATATATACGATGGAATACTATGCAGCCATCAAAAGAAATGAAATCTTACCATTTGCGACGACATGGATGGAACTAGAGCGTATTACGCTTAGCGAAATAAGTCAACTGGAGAAAGACAACTACCACATGATCTCCCTGATATGAGGAAGGGGAGATGCAACGGGGGTGGGAGTTAAGGTGGTAGGAAAAGTAAAAATGAAAGAAGATGGGATCGGGAGGGAGACAAACCAAAAGAGACTCTTAATGTCATAAAACAAACTGAGGGGGGTGGGGGTAAGAGGGGTTGGGAGAGGGTGGTGGGGTTACATTATATGTTTAAATAAAGCTTAAAGTTAAAAAAAAAAGAAATGCTTTATTAAAAAAATTATATCCAACAACAACAACAAAAAAAGAAGCCCATGTCTTGTTTTTCAATATTACAAAAAAAAAATTTTTTTTCAGGCTGTGACTCAAAGATACCCTCCATGCTTGGTTGTGCTTTCCTCTGAGCAGACACAGAGGCAGCTATGGGCTTTAGGCTGCCCCTTAGGACTGGTGGCAGCTATGTGGTGAGATCCCACCAAGGACTACCTACGGACCAGGAGGTAGGAGATGCCCCATGGTCATCTTTTATTTTGCCTGATTTTGTTGGGATATAACTGATGTACAGCTCTGTGAACTTTAAGGGATATGGTGGGATGACTTGACATGCCCTATGGCAATCTTGGTGGAACCCCTCCACCCAGGTTGGCTCAGCCCTCTTCCTTTGAGGGCGCTTTGCGGGGGAGAGTGACAGAAAGAGTTGAAGTTGGGAGAGAGGAAGGTGGCTGAGTGCTTTTGACACCATTCCACGCTGAGCTGCAGGGGCGCTGTGAGGATTGCTGTTTTTGCTAATTATACTTTGGTGAGAGCGCCTGCTCCTTGGAGAAAAGGCCAGCCACATAAATACAAAATAACAACCCAACATTGCTGCTAATATTGCCTAATGACTTTTCTCTTGAAATTCAGTCTTGGGCTGGTCTCACCTTTCAGTGGCACATAAACTACCTCCCATGAACCACGACCCACGAGGCTTCTGCCCAAGCTGCGTTCAGTCTGATCCTTTCCTCCACCAAACATGGTCCTCTATGTCTCCTGACCCTTAAAGAAACACCTCCTCCCTTTCAGCCTTAAAAAAAAAAAACACATGTGGTTATTTATTGATTGTAAAGCAAAATTCCCCGTCTGCTTTGTGCAATAAAGCAGGCAAAAAATAGATTTCAGGGAGCTCGGTACCCATCTGAGCTGCCCAAGTGAGAACAGGTTTCTGTCCACTTTTTCTCCAGAACAAGATGGACAATTGATCTCCCCGCTTCTAACCTGATTCTGCTCCTCCTGTGTGTCTGGTGCATCTTAGCTGTGCTTCTGACAGCCCCACGCCTGCAGTTGAAAGTGAAAGTGAGAGACATCGTTTTGCCAAAGCAAATATCCTCAGTGTGTTGTTGGGGGTTTCAGGGAGCTGGGTGATGCCTCTTGTGCAATGCCAGGCTAACTGCTTTTGAAAGAGGGCCATATGTTGCCTTTACAACATCCCTTCGGTGTTTAACTTGATGAAACAATGTGCCATAATCAGCCATGAGGACAGCGGTCCTGATTGATGGAGAGGGACTCATGGGGTACAGCTCTGATTTCAAGATCACCATGCTAATCCCATTATTCGCTTGAGTTGGCTTGTTTTGGGCTATCTTCAAAAAAGTTATTTCTTTAATGGTCAGATTGCCGTGAGGTCTAGAAGATTTAATGTATCATAAAACTCATTAGATAACCAGCTGGACAACCCCCACTGCTGGGTAGTGTTCTGGCAAATGGGGGGATCCTAGCCATTCATTCCTAAACCAATACCCCCAAGCCTCAAGGGGTGAGTTTAGAGTGTAGAAAGATGTCTGCACTCAGTAGTCAGCATTCCTCAAAATTTAGTGTACGTACGAATCATCAGAGTGTCTTACTGAAACAGATTCTGAATCAGCAGTTGTGAGGCAGAGTTTGGGATTCTGCATTGCTAGCCAAGCAGTGATGTCCATACTGCTGGTCCTGGGACTGTGCTTTGAAGAGCAAGACATGGGAGGATCTTGAGAATATGCAATAATTGCAGTTAACATTTATTTGGGGTTTTTTTTTTTAGATGTTTTTATTTATTTATTTTGACAGACAGAGAGAGTGAGCACAAAGGGAAAATGAGAGGGAGTGAGAAGAGAGCCTGATTCAGGGCTCGATCCCAGGACCCTGAGATCATGACCTGAGCTGAAGACAGACACCCAACCCACTGAGCCACCCGGGGGCGCCCCTCAGTTAACATTTATTAACCATAGCGTCTGTCTTGCATGCACCGTATTTGTATGTCATGTATGTGCCTTTAATCCTTACTTTTAGCCTCCTGGTAGATAAGATCAGCCCCACCTGATCCCTGAAGAAACCAAGGCCCAAGCTAGCTGAGTAACTTAGCCTAGAGAAATCGCACAGCTTCTCCGTAGCTGCACTAAAATTCAAAGCCATGTCCTCGGCACCGTCTATTTGACTTTTATTTTCCTTTTCCTTTTCGACCTCTACGTTATATTCCTTTTGACTTAGGATTTAATCCCCTGGCCCCATCGTTAGTGAAAGAGAGGCATCTGTGACAGAGGTCTTCTGGGGGCTGGTACAAGGTCCATGATGAAATTTGTCTTGGGGGCTTTAGCTTTCCCTTTCTGTATCCCCTCCCTAAAAGATAATCTCTGCCAACCTGCGACACTTGTCATACTTGCATTTTAGAAGAAATCTGTCAAATCTAGGCAAATGTAGCCCAAGCCAGGAGCTGCTGATGTCCCAACCTGAGCCCTGAGTTGCTGTTTTAAACTCTATTCCTTCACATAGAGTTGGTGCTCACAGTGAAGCTGGTCTGGCAGCCTTCCCAGAAGGGGAAGGTCAAAGAAGAAAACAAAAACCTTTATAGCTTTCTAGGGGAACTTAGGATCTTAGAAAACCTGTGTAAGGGAAAGCAAGGATATTTCTCAATCTGCTGTAACTGACATTTTTGCTCTCCCTTCATTCTCCCCTGGGGCCATGATTAGGAACTGTTTTCTCAAGTCAATGCATTTTTTTTGTGTGTGGGAAATGTATGTTGGATGTCACATTTTCAAAGTAGTTTAACTGACAAATAGATTTTTTTCGCCTTATTTACTTGCTTCACAAGTAACAAAACAATAACCGCCATCCCTGCCCTTCAGTGGGAAAAAAAGTAGATGCTGTAATTAATTTCCAAAAATAGCTCTTACAGATCCATAAATGCAGAAAAAAACCAAACAATGTCAATTCAGAAGACTCACGGAACTCACCCACATGCCCCATTTTGCACACAGTAGGAATCATTCACCGGAAAGATGAATTAGGAAAAAGGAAATGCACCTACAGCATTTCCTTTGAAATGAACGTGCATGAAGAACATTATTAGATGGGGGGCCAGGACGCCTGAGTTTGTGAATTTGAACCTTGGTTTCCTCCTCCGTGAAATGAAGGAGGTAGACATCCAGAAGTGACAGTTGGTGACGTAAGTCTCCCCTGGTGAGGCAGCGGCAAGTAAGTAAGAGTTACCCATCAGGTTAGCTTATGACGCTGTAGCCATGACTCTCTGCTTTCCATTGGGTGTATTGTGTGCCTCATAAGACCCTAGCATTTCTCTACTTCTCTAAATGAGAGTTCTCAGCAACCTCAACAAGTGTATGTAGATAGGTAATACAGATTTTATTTATATTGTTTGATTGTTGGACCAAGCAACCAAGACTGTGCAACTCGACAACAGTATGAGGTACCATCCTTCCCATTTCACAGCAGGGCAGGGAAGCTCTTGGAACAGTCACTTTGCTACCACAGAAGACTGTATGTATAGGTCAACAGCATTTCCTTCAACAGACCCACACACGACACCCATCCCTCCCGGCTAACTACATGGCTTTCTGCCGTTAACATCGGATTTCCTTTTTAGAGAAGAAAGGTTCTGTGTTTTAATCTATCGTTAGCTGTTTAAACATATTTCTGCTAGCAGCTTTTGTTTCTAGGACCGTAAGTAGCCTTAGGCACTTATTCCTTTTTCTTCAATCTTTGCGTGGAACTTGAGTCAACTTTGCTCTTACTCATACTTAGGTTCTTTTCCATCTTAGCACATTATTAAGGGGAAGTCAGCCTCAAGCGGGTGACTGATGACTGAAACTCCTGCATTTGCTGATGGCGTTCCATTGTAAGGTAGTTGCTGCATTACAAAATTCACAGGGAAATGCCCTGTCTCTCTAAAAATATTTCAGGGATGCTTGGGTGGCTCAGTTGGTTAAGCAGCTGCCTTTGGCTCAGGTCATGATCCCAGCATCCTGGGATCGAGTCCCACATCGGGCTCCTTGCTTGGCAGGGAGCCTGCTTCTCCCTCTGCCTCTGCCTGCCACTCTGTCTGCCTGTGCTCGCTCGCTCTCTCTAACAAATAAATAAAATAAATAAATAAAATCTTTTAAAAATATTTCATTTAACATATGCATTCCTTGGACCAAAGCTCTTCATGAGTCATGGCCTCTGTCTTTGAAATGTCCTGAAATGTCATGACGAAGTAGGAAAGAAAAATCTTAGGCTTGATGGAAAAGGGATGGATGTTACTGGAAAATGTTTGCAAAGCTCTGGGAGTAGTAGGGAGAGTTGGAAGCTGGGAAGAGGTCTGTTGTATGGGCAGCCATGGGGTAGAATTTGTTGTAGCTGAGCTGTTTGCAACTTTCTTTGCTGCCCGTGTCCCCAGATCTGAATGACCAGTTTTGGCTTAAGGGCTCACATGTGCAAGATATTCTGCAGGCTTAGATGAACTCATTCAAAAGGACCGTACCATGTCTGGAATGGAGGCTGACCCACTGTTCCCTCTAATGCTTTCGCTTTACTCAGATTCCCAATAGCCAACTGTCACTGACTTTGCACATTTATGAGGCAGAATTATACCTAATTGTTTGGAAACTCTAAATGCCTCAAAATATCAGTATAAGATTTAGGCACCGATAAGGGAAAAGTTTAAGGGAGTGTTTGAATGAACTCACAACCACTGCTTGCAAAGTTGCCAGAAAGTCTGTTTTTTTTTTAAATGGCCTTTACAGTACATGGAAACATGTGATAATGAACTTACTGAAATATGAAAGAACCCAATTATTGTTGCAAGGCTGGCTAACCTGAGGCTGTCTGATCAAGGGGAGAGTTTTCATTTCAAAGGTGTTAGATCAAGCTTGAATCTGAAAAAATTCTTAGTCTGTTGCCTTTCTTTGTTTGTTTCTCTTATAAAGTGATGGAAGTTAATCTTACTCTCATCTACTATTCTGCCGTAGTCATGATGAACCAACGAGATTTTAAACCCAATCCCGGACTGAAAACGACCACCCAAATGAGCATAAATCACGAGATAAAAAATATTTTGTCAAAGATTTTGCAGGAATTTCACGTATTCATGGAATAATTCCAGCTGCCACAGAAAACTAAAATGGGCTTTAGCTGATTTACACATAATTGTCTTTGAAAAGATTCAGAAATCTAAACAACCCATTTTGAAAGATCAACGCAGTTAGAAGAAGAGCGGTAAAACCAGTTTTACTAAACAGGTACTAAAATGAATCAGAGATGAAAGCTTCTGATCTTCCCCTCCAGTCTCTCTGCCCTACCTTTTAAAATCGCACGTCTTCAATTAATTCCGTTAGATTTTCAGCTGCTTTCCAAGAAGCAGGGTGCCCGAGCAGAACAAAATGTTTCCTGCCAAACAATGGTCCTGCTTAATTTGATGTCTTGAGCAAAAACCCCACAATATTCCATGAGACCACGACACCCTATTTTGTCCTTTTCCTTTTCTTCTTCTTCTTCTTTTTAATGTTTCACTTGCAGGAGCGGGGAGAGGAGGGGAAAGCGCTAAAACAAACTCATTTTTGGTCATTTTATTCCTTTTGCAAACAGTTTGAAGACTAACCAATTTGTACTTACAAATCTGGGGCATTAGCGGGCGGGGACCCTAAATCCGCACGCACACAAGCAGTCACGGCTCCCCGGCCAAGCGGTTTGTAAGCCTGAGCGCTATTCATTCTTTTGTCAACTGTCCGTCTAAAAACCTTAACCTGCCCGGGTCCCGGGCTATGGGAGCGCCAAATCTTCCCTCCTACCACTGTATAATGAACAGACTGTTTCATTCGTGGGACAATTCATTCAACAAATCCAGCCCAAACAACTTATTTCACAATTTGTGAGCAGAATTAAATGTAGGGGGAGCCGCAGGAGGAGGGCGGGAGGGGAGGCGGGGGAGTAGGTGAGCGGCAC
This sequence comes from Taxidea taxus jeffersonii, assembly GCA_003697995.1. Classification (NCBI taxonomy): domain Eukaryota; kingdom Metazoa; phylum Chordata; class Mammalia; order Carnivora; family Mustelidae; genus Taxidea; species Taxidea taxus. The sequence continues at coordinate 187,831 of RCUC01137946.1, forward strand.
ACAATGTGCGGAGGCATCAATGTGCTGGGACAAGGGTTCCAGGCAATTTCGCTGGCCATTGCGGGCTGAGGCTTGCGAGGCCACGGCATGCAGATCAGCGGATTAGGGGGGGGGGGGCGGCATTAGGTCAAGTGTCTCGAGGGGGGCTGATAAACACCCCAAACCTGACAACAGATTTTCCTTTCTTCCTGCACCACTTGTTAAGTGTCAGAGCAAATCTTTTGAATGGCAGTCGAGTTTACTTAGAGGCCCTTTCTTCAAGAAGACACTCTATCCATTTTCTGAAGCCCATTCCAGGCTGCCCGGGGAATAAATTTGCCCCGCATCTTGCACACACAAAAAACGTCTTTTTCCTCCACATCTTGACTATGAGCCTTTGTCTCAAGGTGTGTGAGCCAGAACAAAAATCCACATGGAGAGCTCCTGAGGTTTCAGAGCCTCTGGATTTAGCTTTAATACAAATTAAACACTTTGAAGATTACACAAATACTTTTTGGGGGGAGGTCACAAAAAAACCCTCTCATTTTTAACATTAGCAATGTATAGATTCTGCTGAATGGGAAAATTTCAAGCAGCAAATGGTCATAGAATAACTTGATCTTAATAGTATCCCATATGGACATTGCTGTTAATTCAAACCAAGTAAATAGCCCGCATGCTACATTTCTTATGTTCTAAGAATCCCAAACGGGAGAAGCCATGCTTATTGTATTAAGTTGTATCTCTGTGTTAACACAAAGTGCATGATAGAAAATCTGTGTTGTAACATCAAACATTTTCTAGCTAGGTTTGAGCAGAGATGCTTGTTTTTGACTTTGAGATGTTCTAAAATGTTTAAATGGGATCAACGTTTGAAAATCCCTTTGTTGTAGCTTGGCTTCGCTTTATGGTTTTACTTCTTATTTCTTTTGGCAGTGAAATTTAAAAATGATCAAATGGGAGAGCCCTCTGGAAATTACAATGTTGCTTCCCTAGACATTTAAATGGAACTCTTTGGGGGTAATAATTTTGTAGATATTTTCCTTTTAATATGTATTTTGGTTATAGTTTTAGAATACAGGTTTTTCTTTTTAACTTAGTTGGTGGAAACTATTGAAGTATTGAAAATTCTTTAAAAGGGGAATGCTTTTTATTTCTTTGCTAGCTCCAACTACTCTATAAAGAACATTCAACAGGCACATTAGTGATTAGTCCCCCAGAAGCTTTTCCTCATCCAGAAAATTTTATATTACTAAGTTAGTCTACTTTCGAACAGATAACTACTCACATCTTTGGTTGATGAGGACTTCAAGGCTGAGTGTAGTAGTTACAGGGATATTCAACCTTTTTTAGGAAAGAAAAACTTACCATATCTTGTAGTGCCGAAAATACCTCATTCAAGACAGTTTTCAGCCTACAGTGGACCTTGATGAGTTACTATGCTGCGTGGACCAATTTCTGTCCCACCCCCAAAGACAGCGGTGTTTCTTGAGAGGGTTAGTTTTGGTATTTCCTTTCCCTGCATAGGCCCCAAGCTAACCGAAAAAAGAAAAAAAAAATCCCAGTTAGCCAGGCTGTTCTAGTGGCACAGTGAGTTCTATGATGGCAGGAATTCTATGAATAATAATAGGACACGCCATCCCGTGCAGCCTCCCAGAGAATTCAGTCTAATCACCCGGAAATTCTGCTTGGTCACAGTTCTTTCTCTTCCCATAAACTGCTTTGGCTCCCTCTTTGCTTCCACATCATTGAAGCCTTTCTGCCACCCTCAAATCCATCCAGGGGGCTTCCACGGATCCTCATCCTGGGGTCTCCCAGGACTTCCCAGCAGCTCAGGTCCAGAGCCCTCCTTCCAGGACCACACCTACTCTTCTAGAATGTTCAGGCTGCACGGGGCAGAATAAGGAACAGACATTTTCCTAAATTCTCCACCTAGAGACTCCCCCCACCAACAGACTGGAGACCCTTCTTCCAGATGTCTCCCTAGCACTGTATGTTTTATTACGTACAAATGACGCCACACCACACATGCCATTTTACAAATTGCGGTTCGCTCAACAATATATTATGGAGATTTTTTTTCCATATCCCTGACTCCAGGTCTGCACGTTCTTCATAAAGGTAGTGTCAGAGTTCATTATCCAGGTACTCCTTATTTATCCAACTAAGCCCTAGTTTGTGGGCCAGTTAGGCTGTATCCATTTTCTTCATATTATAAAGAACATTGAAATGAGCATCTTCACGCAAACATTTTTGTGTCCTTCTCTGGTTAAAGAGGAATGATTGGGTCAAAGGATCTATATAGGTTTGTACACATGTAGTTAAGTTGTCCTCTGGGGATTGATTACATAATACAAATCTTCCCAGCTGAGTTTTTATAGGCAGGGTGCACAGTGGCTGGGAAGTGGTACCAACCTATATTAATTCAGCCTCTCCCAACCTGCAGCTTGCATGCCTTCAGACTGTGGTTGTCTTGTGTTCTCTTTAGGTTCTCCTAGCAATTTACAAAATAACTCTGCTGCCTTCTCCTTCTTTCTTTTTCTTACATAAATGGCATATGACATTTGGGGGACCAACTTTCTCATGCTTTCAAAAGTCTCTTGAATTATTTGAACAGGTTGCATACCTAAGACAGAAACTTTAATCTATATATTTCGTATGTCCTATGATTTACTTGCCCTGTGGGTAATCTATCCACTGCTTTCTCCAGCTTTGTCATCTTCCTTTTGTCATTTTATGTGTAAGGGTGTACCTTGGCACATGCCACCACTCTAGCTGTGGTGGAGATGCACTCTATTTTATTTTTAGTCGACAGTTATTGAAATTATAAAGCCAACATTGTCCAATTCCATAAGGATAGAAAAATAAGGGGAAAAACCCACCATTTCTCCGAGTTGTGACTAATCTTCATTGATCTATATGTCTATAGTTTTGTGCCAATATCATACTGCTTTGAGTGACATCATCTTCAAAATGTCCTCCAGAAGGTAACGCAAATGATGGCCCCCTTCGTGAAGCTGCCACTCTCTTGTGGTTGAAATGTGATATTTCATCTTAAACCAAAGAGCTATAGCTACAGGGATTTATGAAATTTCAGAACATTGGCATCTCAAAATAAATAATGTTTTCTTTCTAAAATAAGGTTAATTTGAGGGTTAAAAAATAATATTTCTCCCAGTGTAGTACACAGGTGATTTGGTTAAAAAAAGAGGGTACTGGGTGGCTCAGTCAGTTAAGTGTCCAGCTCTTGATCTCAGCTTGGGTCATGATCTCAGGGTTGTGAGATCCAGCCCTGAGCTGGGCTCTAAACTCAGTGAGGAGTCTGCTTGAGATTCTCTCTCTCTCTTTGTCCCCCACTACCACTCTCTCTCAAAAAAAAAAAAAAAAAAAAAGAAAGAAAGAAAAAGAAGGAAAGAAAGAAAAGTGAAAAGAAAAGAAAAAAAAAAACAGAAAAAGAGGAAAGGGACCTGGCCTGAGTTTTCATGATTTCATCATGGAGTAAATGACACACCTTTTGCAGAATGAAGTAACAGTAACAAACTTTGGGTCCTAATAAATGAATTTCTGAATGTCCGGGACAACTTTCCATGGTGGCGTAGGAGGGATGAAGACAGCTGAAGTTGTAGATGTGATCTCAAGATTGGTCCATCTTCTGTGTTGTCTGGCACCTCCCCTTACTGCCTCTCCTCTGGTGCGACAGCAATCATCCACTTTGACACTGGGTGTCCCCTGGAGCTTTGCTTCTTTGATGTGTGTGCATAGATTCTTGCTTTTGGGTATTTTGACATTCTTCATTTCCAACAGCTGTGGGCTAAACACTTGCAGGCAGTGCATGGTTCCATTCTGCTAGCTGCCAGGATCTTTGCCAAAATTTAATGTCCTCTTCTCTTGGATGTAAAGCCTTTAAAAATGCTTGGTTTTCTCTTATCTCCAGCAGTCTTGCCCTGTGTTTTAGATGTGGCTGCTGAATCTGGATGTCATGTTGGAGGACTGTGTGTTCATGGGGTTTAATTATTTCTCTCTATGAAACTTGCATGCACACTGCTTCCTCTTTGTAATCAAGAGTTGACTCATATTTCTAACTCCTACATTCACCAAATTGTGTCAGTAGAGAATTTGGGCAGCATCTTTGATTCTAATTAGGTGGTTCCTGAAAATTGTTAAAATAGCCACCTCTGAATGGAAACTAGAACCAGAAACTTAAGTCATATTGAATCCCTGGAATGGGAACTCCACGCACGTGTGGAGTATTTTGTCTGTTCATTGCAGTATCTCCGGCAGTGCCCAGAACCTACAAAGCACGGGGTAAATATTTGTGGCATGAATGAAGGAGAAAATCCAATGAAAAAGAGTGATATACTCTGAATAATTCAATGTAATAGTGATTCAAAAGCCTGTTTTCACCCTCTCAATGATTTTTAAGTAAATAAAAGCTCTGTGACTTTGTCAAGGGTCTTGAGCTCTCTGGGTCCCAGTTTCCTCATCTGTAAGGTAAACACTTGATAACTTCTAAAACCCCTTCCAGGCTTAGACCTTTATCTTGATGTGTGAGGCACACGTGCCAGTGATGGTCTAGCCTGTGCTCCTCCTGCCAGGCAGAACTGCTACAGGAAAAACAAAGTGCCAACATAAGGGCCAAATGTTTGGGAACGGAGGCACTGCAGACTGAATGTGTAATCTCAGGGTAACACAATCGAAGGGTAATGTTAATTTGGATGCACATGTTCCTTTTCTCCCCCTCTCCCTCCTTCCCTACTTCTCTCTCCTTACTTGTCTTTGGTCTCACTGCCACTCTAGGTGATTCGTTGGTGAATCACCATTCTAAGTAAAATGAATTTAAAAATGACTCAAACAAACAAAATATATAAGGCATTTTCTGGTTTTTCCATACTTAGAGTACAATACTTCGTATTTTCAAACCCGGGGAAACAATATATGGCTTAAGTGGCATAGCTTGAATTTTCTTGGTCAATACCATCTTAGTTATAATAATGCGATGGTCTGAAAAATAAATTTTAAAACAATATATTGAGTATAATCATATTTTAGAGGTAGCTGGCTTTGTTCTGGAGTGAATTTATTTTGTCTATTTTAAAATGAATTAAAGTGCTAGAAATTCTATTGCTGGTCACAGATTACTCTATGTTTTAGTGGCTCTTGTCTTTAAATGTTTCCATGTCATTATATTTTTCTCACTAGTTATTTCTTAATCCTTAAAGGAAAATGTCTGAGCAGTAAATCTCTTGATCCCATGATATAATTTGACATGAACTTGTAATTTTATAACCATTTAATCCTGTAAGAAAAAAATCCATCCATTTGTGCCATTGCTTTTCTTAAAGTTATATGCCTCATTCCAATATATTAGTTTGCTGAGCATTATTGCCCTGAAATACAGAGGGGATTATAAGGACTTGTCCACTTAATATATACTGATACATCTTTGAGAAGGGAAAGAGAATGCAAGAAAGAAAAGCCCCATGGCTTTCTGTAAAAGAGTGGTAAAAATATCCCGTGGGCCAAACACAGAGGCTTCACTTTTAAAATTCAATGATGATTCCATTAAATGCTGTTCATTTACTTTTGTTTTAGGGAGATTTGTTAAACAGGGAAGACAGGGATGCCTGGGTGGCTCAGTTGGTTAAGCAGCTGCCTTCAGCTCAGGTCATGATCCCAGCGTCCTGGGATCGAGTCCCACGTCGGGCTCCTTGCTTGGCAGGGAGCCTGCTTCTCCCTCTACCTCTGCCTGCCTCTCTGTCTGTCTGTGCTTGCTCCCTCTCTCTCTCTCTCTGACAAATAAATAAATAAAAAATCTTAAAAAAAAAAAAAAAAGGGAAGACAGAGGATGCCTGGATGCCCCAGCTGGTTAAGTGGCCGGCTCTTGGTTTTAGCTCAGGGTCCTGAGACGAAGCTTGTGTTGGTCTCTGCACTCAGCAGGGAATCTGCTTCCGATTCTCTCTCCCTCTGCCTCTGCTCCTCCCCCTGCTCATGCTTGCTCGTTCTCTCTCTGTCTCTGGCTCTCTCTAAAATAAACAAATCTTTAAAAAAATAAAATAAAAAGGGAAAATAGGCATAGAGAGAGAAAGAGGAAGAAAGGAAGGAAGGCAAGAAGAGAGGAAGGAGGCAAGAAGGAAAACAGTAAGGAAGGGAGAAAGGGAGGGAGGAAACAAACTAGCTATTGCTGAGGCCATGCCACTTGCTTATCTGGGGAGAGAAGGTTACTGTGGTAAAAGCTTTCAAATGCTTGGCAACCTACAGAGCCTCACCATCCCCTCCTTCCTGCCAGTTTTTTTCTTGGCCACTCATCCTCCTTTCTCCCTCCTGTCCCTGAGTATGTCTGCACTCTTGCTGTGATGTGCCCATCACTCGGGATCGAGTGGAGACACCAGGGGCATGATAGCACACACGTGGAGCTGACCCTCTCCTTGGGGAGGACAGAGACAAAGCAGAAAATCACGCGGACTAATGCCATTACAAACGCTGAGCAATGCTGTGACGAAGGTGACAGGAAGGGAGTAACTGTGGGACAAATTAGACAGACGGATCAGCAGAGAACACTCTAAGGAAGTAAAATAGTTCAACTGAGACTTGAAGGATGAGTGAAAGTTCTCCAGGAGGCAGGTGTGTGTGGGGGGGGAGGATTAGAAAGTGCTAAACTCAGGCAGAATGAATAACAGGTGCAGAAGAAAGCTGAATGGGTTAAAGATGCTGACTGGTGGTCAGAGCTGCCGGGGGCGGGGGGTTGGTGGAGAGGGAGGCAGGGCTGGAGATGACAGTGGGGTGAGGACCAACACAGATCAAGCCTTGTGAACTGTGTCAGCACTTTGGATGCTCTCTAGAACATCCATGGGAATCCAATGAAGGGCATTGAGTTGGAGGTTAACATGATCTGAGGGTTTTTGTTTCGTTTTGTTTTTTGTTTTTTACATTTTACTTATTTATTTGCGAGAGAGAGACAGAGATAGCAAGAGAGAGCATGAGCTGGAAGGAAGGGGAGAAGCAGGCTCCCCGATGAGCAGGAAGCCCAACATGGGGCTTAATCCCAGAACCCCAGATTCATGACCTGAGCCAAAGGCAGACACCCAACTGACTGAACCACCCAGGCACCCCAACATGATCTGAGCTTTAAGGAAATTTTAATAGTGTTAAGGTTTTTCTGACCATCCTCTAGGGAATGGACGGCAGCGATCTGAACTGAGGAAAGCCACAATGCACCTAAGCAAAGCGTCACCTTGGAGCATAACTAGAGGAGTCAACTCTTCAGGTTCGAATCCCAGCCCCGCACATGGTTAGCTGTGTGGTCTTGGGCAGGTGAATGAAGCTCTCTGCACTGTTTCTTTATTTGTGAAAGTAGGGTGAGAACAGAATCAATGTGAGGATTAACTGAGCACGACGTCTGGCACATAAATGCTCTATGACCATCAGCCGTTATGATGACCCATTCCTGAAGTTTGCTCTTGTAAGACACAGGTCTGCCAAATGAAACTTTAAATAAATGGAATGGCATTTTAAATGCTTTCTCGGAAAGGTAGCCCATAGAGAATCTGTGAATAAAACAAGTAAGCGAGCAAATAGCACCCTGTTATCTTTCTAGTTGGAAAAACCATTTCTCATAGGAGGTTGCTCTGCATGGGGATGGTTATCACACTGCCTGAGGAGTCTTCTAAGGGCAGTGAACCAGCCCAGTCTTCCTACTTTAATTTAATCCACCAAATATCTGACTATCTCCTACCTGCAAGGTCCTGGTATCAGTTGAATTCATTTTGGCTGCAAGAGACGAAAACTCTTCCTCAATCATCTCAAACCAGGAAGCGCTCTGACTTGGACGTGGTGAGAGATCCAAGGGTACGGTGGCTCTGGCTCTGCCTCTGTCTTTCTGGGTTCCTTTGGCTCTGCCACCTTCTGGTGCTGGCTTCAGCCGGCTGCTGTTCAAATGGCCATGTGTCTCACCAGACAGACAACATCCCTCGTAAACAGAGGAACAACCTCTTCCTGTATCTGTTTTTAAAAGCGAAGAAACCTTCCCCTCAAGCCTTTCCACAGAACTCCCTCACACCGCATCGGCCACAAAAACTAACCTGCAACTAGGTTGGAATCAGTCACTGGCGAGGGGAATGGAGTCATCATGATTGATTTCGACTTCTCCTGGTCCATGTCCTTGGGCCGTGGCTTCCTCTAAAGCATAGAGTCAAAGTTGAGAAGGAAAGACACCTGGACAAAATCAGGCTTGTGTCAGGATGAGGGAGAGAAGCATCTGAAGGTTAGGCAACCAACAGCATCTGTTATTTCCTTATAAGGCAAACCACCACCCTCAAAACCTCACATCCTGGGGCACCTGGGTGGCTCAGTGGATTAGGCCGCTGCCTTCGGCTCGGGTTAAGATCTCAGGGTCCTGGGATCGAGCCCTGCATCGGGATCTCTGCTCAGCGGGGAGCCTGCTTCCTCCTCTCTCTCTGCCTGCCTCTCTGCCTACTTGTGATCTCTATCTGTCAAATAAATAAATAAATAAAATCTTAAAAAAAAAAAAAAACCTCACACCCTCCAGAGGGAGGTGGAGACACATACAGAATCTGAATATTGATCAGAATGCAATAATTGCTGGAATAGAGTCTTGATCAAAGGACATAGGAGTGTGGAAGAAAAATTGGTTGATTCTTTCCTGGCTGGTATCTGAACTAGTGAAACCTGACCAGCTCATTGAAGAATTGAGCATGCATCTGCAGGAATATAGATTTCTTGGTAGACGTAAACCTTATTCACGAGGTCCCTAAAACCAAGGATGATTTTCCCCCCATGTATTAAAAAAATTTAAATTATGGTAAAATACACATAACATACAATTTATCATCGTAAATTGTTAAGTGCATAGTTCTGTCGGATTAAGTACGGTCACATTCTTGTGCAACCAACTTCCAGAACTTTCTCATTTTGCAAAATTGAAATTCTACATGCATTCAACAATTTCCCATTTCCTCCTCCTTCCAACATTTTACTTCTGTTTCTGTAAATTCGATTACTCTAGATACTTCCTAGAAGTAGAATCATGCAGAATTTTTTCTTTCATGTCTGGCTCATTTCACTTAACATAATGTCTTCAAGGTTCATCCACGTTGTAGCATGTGTCAGAACTTCCTTTCTTTTTAAGGCTGAATAACATTCCATTGTATGTAGGAACCACATTTTGTTTATCCATTCATCCATGGATGGACACTTGGGCTGCTTCCACATCTTGGCTATTGAGAATAGCACTGTTACAAACATTGGCGCATAATGAGCCGTTCGAGTCCCTGCTTTCAATTCTTTTGCACAGATACCCAGAGGTGGAACTGTCAAGTTTGATTTTGAACGCTAGTAGTTGAAGTTGGATGCATTACGTCTGTGTTTGAGTCTGGCCACTCAGTGTGGTACCTGGTCTGGCAGCAGCTTTAGCAACACCTGGGAGGTGGTTAGACGCGCGGGATCTCAGCCCCAGTCTCTCTCAGTGAGCCAGCATCTACGCGTCGCCGGGAACCCCAAGTGACTCAAATGCACGTTCAAGTCTGAGAAGCCCTGCTTGCCACAACCCCTCGTTTTTCTTCCAGAAATTCATGATCAGATGTATCCAGCTCTTTGAAGTTTTAACCAGGTTCAAAAATTTGCTCTGTGTTCCCTTCCGGCGCTACAGATGCATCATTTGCTCTCGGGGATTTGATATGGAACGCTGCAGCTGCATTCGTCCCACTGACTGTTTCATCTGCCTCTAAGGGAGGGAGAAATGAGATCAGCAGGAGTCAGAAAAGAAGGCTCACATAGAGGTGACTGCTAATTAAGTCCCATCTTGAAGATTATTAGTTTAATACAGCGACAACGCAAACAAACGGAAAAAGAGCAAGTTTGAGTGAGGGTTGAGAAGGGTAGGACGGGGAAACAGAGGTATGTGAAAAGAATCACTAAGTGGCTGGTAAATGGGCTTAAGTTGTTTAAACTGGCACCGAGCGCAACTTAAACCGTCTGTTCCGCATCATCTAAATTTCCAAATACCTGGAGTATATTTGTAAACATGGCAATCTAACGTGTTATTGAACGGCACATTCGTATTCAAATGAGCATAAATGAGGATTTAACAGCTGATTGCACAGTGTGAATGATAGTAACTAATTGTCACGTTGGAAAGTTGCAGAGATAATGGTACTAATGCGATCAGCCCGCAGCCCGGGCGATGGGACTTACAGTAGCAAATCTTCGAACTTCCAGCCCGCGATGCCTAGGTCCCTGTTCATAAAAGAATGGTTCTGGATTAGGGCAATGTAGGCAAAATGGGCAGTCAGAAGGGAAAAGGAGGGCGAGAAAGAAGACTCGGAGCTAGGTTTGAGGGGCGGAGTGAGACTTTTCTTTCCCTGCACCTCTTTCATGGCAGCCATCAATGGGGCTCCCTGGCCATTCAGCGCTGTCCCTCTTAGAGGAAGCAATTGTTCAGAGGTGTGGCTCATTTCAGGCATTAATCTCCACTGAATGGGGGCTGTGTTACCCATTTTGTCTTTGCCCAGAGCCTGCAGGCAGCTGGTCAGTGGAAAGTAACAATGACCACAGGAGGAGAATGGGGCAGAGGCTTTGCTGCAGATGCCGCGTCCCCAACATTGACCTTGGTCATTTCCCTCCCAGGGTGGCTCGGCCCCTCACCGCGGGAGCCTGGCTCCCCTAAGCTGCCATTGTGGGCGAGGTGGCAGCTACCTGCGGGATCTGTCCCGCCCTCAGGACATTCGGACCCAAAGGCAGGCGCAGGGAGGGCAGGGAGGCCGATGTGGATGAGGCTGCCGAAGGCAAAACACGAAAACAAACCCCCTCATTTCCAGGGAGGGACATTCTCAGCAGGTCCACTCGGGGGGCCGTTCTTCTGATCTGGAGCCTGGTGGTAGGCATTGGATGGGGGAAGTGGCTGTTGCAGCCCTGTACTTGCTTGCTGTGTCCTCCGGCCACCAAGGGTCACCACCGGCCACCGGCCACCAGACTGGCCCCAGCTGTGCCGACCTGGAGCAGAGGACTCTGCTCTGGGGCAGTTGCAGGAAGAGAAATGAAACGAGAAATCCTGCTTCTGCCCACGCTTGCCCTCTCTACCTCCAACCCCCCAGGGGAGAGGATGTATGCCCCTTATCCCTGTCTCTGTCCCCACACCACACCCATGTCATCCCTACCTCCTTCTCCATCTCTCCCCACCTCCACGCCCCCATCTATCTATGTATCTACGTATCTATCTCTATCACCTCGGCTTATCTAACACAGAAACAGAGATTTGGTCAAATATCACTTACCACCTCCCTGATTAAACCATTAATGACTCCCCGTTGACAACAGAAAGCCCAAACTTTTTCCTAGAACACTGTCTTTCATAAATAGTCCCACCTTCGTTTTTTTGGGTTTTTTTTTTTTGTTTTTTTGTTTTTTTTTTTTTTAAGAGAGAGAGAGAGCACAAGTAGGCAGAGTGGCAGGCAGAAGCAGAGAGAGAAGCAGGTTCCCCACTGATCAAGGAGCCCGATGTGGGACTCGATCCCAGAACCCTGGGATCATGACCTGAGCTGAAGGCATCGGCTTAACTGACTGAGCCACCCAGGCGCCCCCCACCTTCGTTTTTTACCCCTTTCTTCCTCAGAGGGGACAGGCATGGCGGCAGACACAGGACATCCTGCCACTCCCTCCCACCCGCTTCCCGCTGACCCCCTTCATCACCCCTCACTGCCTCTCCCCCACCCTCACCACAAAGAGCTGGTCTGAGTCACCCCAGACCTCCCGTCTTCCCCTCCAAATACTCCCCTCACCCCCAATCTGCTCTTTCCCTCTCTCAGTCTCTGTCCTTCCTGGAATCCTTGTCCTTGTGAACCCACATCCTGTGGCACGCCTGGCTCCTTCTTTAGAGCTCCCACTGGTCAAGACCAAACACGGCCGCACCTCTCACCAGACTGAAGGTTCCTTTCTCATTGGACTCCAGTGCCTAGAAGAGTTCCAGGTGAGTAATTTGTGCAAGTGAGGAGGAGGAGGAGGGGAAATATGCTTCCAGTGCCCATTCCATCCAGACGGAAGTCAAGGCATCAGGTCCTGGAAAAAGGCTGACTGCTCATCCTTCATCGGCCACTTGCCCGCTGTGCGCCCTCGGGCTACTTCCCTCATCTCTCTGAGCCTGGTTTCAACCTCGGCAGGGAGCAGCTCTGGGCAGTGCCTGCCTCACAATAGTGCAGCTCTGAGCACTAAAGGACTGAATGCAGGGGAAAGCTTCGAAGAGTGCACAGGAGCAGTTGGTGGGTCCACAGGCTGGAACAAACGTGGACTAAGCAGTAAAACTCTCCTCACTCTGCATTTGGAAAGCCTGTGCCCAGGGCTTCACTCTTTGGTTCCCGTTGCCCCAACACATCTGGAAACATGCATCTCTTTGTGCTGTCCTTCAGGGAGGCCTGGGACCCTGCACTTCCCAGCCCCACTGCACAGTTTGAAACTGTGTTTTCAAGGGTGCCTTTCTCCAGCTCTGTACTTTGGAGATATTTCCCTGCTCCTGCACCACGGGTTGGGTGAGCTTGCTGGGAGGTCTTGGCTGGCCGCCCCATGTTTACCATATAGGTCCTCCCACAGGCTTCATGCCGGGCACAGTCAACATGAGTCCCCCATCCCTTATACATCTTGGTATCCTCTGACTGAGGTTATTTTGGTTTCAAGTGCCCCAAATGAACTGAAGTGACCATAAGGAAGACCAAAGGGCTGTGTGTGGCGGGGTGGTCGATTGGGAGGAATCAGGAGTAGCTCGCAGAACTAATGGTCAGGAAAGGCTGTAGGAACCAGCAGTGGGAGCTCGGCCAGGAGCAGAGGCTACCTTCTCCACTGCACACAGCCTGCAGACAGGCATGCCAGAGGGCTTGGCGGGATGGATGTGGGATGGTAGGCTCTGGACCTGGGTCACCTGAGAGTAGGTGCCACTCCAGGGCAGGCTGGAGGAGAATTTTGGCATGGAACCAAGATTTCCTGATTCCCAGTGAGATGCGTGGTTTGCTGATAGTCAGTCTAGGAAGAGTTAGTTTCCTGAAGCGGGTTACTTTGGGGCTTTGCAAAAAGTGATCTTTAGGCAGTTGTCTTCCAAGGCAAACCTTGAGGAAGGGCATGCTGGGAAAAGAGACTCTAGGGAGACAGTTGTTAAGGCCTGGTGCATCTGGGGTCCCCAGCATGGGACCCGGGATGGCATTTTAGCTCAAGAAGGTGGCCTGGGCGAGTCCACCCTCACACATAGCTGATCCCTGGGTTAACTCAGAGGCCAAAGGACTTGGAGGGGGTGGGGACTGGAATTGGGACAGGAACTGGGGATGGTGAGATGCAGCTGAAATGAGACAGAGTTTCTCAGGGAGGCTCCCTCTGTTCCTCAAACTCAGGTTACACATTTCATACCTAATTTTGGTTTCTGGGTTATAAAAGGATGATTTTTAATCCCAGGATAAAAACGTGCATTTTAGGATTTTTGTATTGATGGTAAGTTGTTGAAGACTAGCATTGCTGCAAAGAATAGAGAGCCAGGTTCCTCTATATTCACCCAGTCACCGTGATAATAGGGTTTGTTTAGGGTCTCACCTTTCTATTTCAAGTAGAATTGTTTTTCTGTTTGTTGGCTTTTGACATTCCTCTTCTCTTCAAAGTTCATAAACTTTATTTCTGAGAGAAGCTTTAGGTTTGCAGAAATATAAAATTGTTTTGTTGTAGCTTTTACATGATTCCTATTTCACAGAAAATGTTCACAATCTATACATCTCTATTTGTGCTCCGGCAAATTCCATTCTGTTTTACTTTTATAATTTTCATACAAAAGAATAAAAATGAGAGAAAAGTCACACTACCGACTGGGAGGAAATATTCAAGGATCGTACCTCTCAAAGGACTTTCTCTGGAATATATAAAGAATTCTTATCAATCAATAATTTTTTGTATTTATTTGACAGAAAGAGATCACAAGTAGGCAGAGAGGCAGGCAGAGAGAAGAGGAGGAAGTAGGCTCCCTGCCGAGCAGAGAGCCCGATGCGGGGCTTGATCCCAGGACCCTGGGACCATGACCTAAGCTGAAGGCAGAGGCTTTAACCCACTGAGCCACGCAGGCACCCCCAATCAATAATTTTTTAAAAACCCATAAAAACTGGACAAAAATCTTTAATAAGCCCTTGGCAAAGCAAGATAAACTTGAACAGCCAAGAAATACATGAAAAGGTGTTCAACATCATTAGGCAACAGGGAATGCAAATTAAAACCACAATGAGACACTATAACACGCTCATCAGAATAAGTCCAAAATTGTAAGACTGACAATATCGAGGGTTGGCCACATACCTTGTTGGTGGAAGATATAAAATGATATAATCTTAGTTAAACATGTATCTACCTTATGATCCAGAAAATCCACTCTAGATATATACCCAACAGAAATGAACATGTACAGGTGCCTGGGTGGCTCAGTTGGTTAAGTGTCCAATTCTTGATTTCTGCTCAGGTCATGATCTCAGGGTCATGAAATTGAGCCCCATGTCAAGCTCTGTGCTGGACGTGGAGTCTGCTCAAGATTCTCTCTCATTCCTCCTCTCCCTCTCCCTTCCCCCTTTCTAAAAAAAGAGAGAAATGAACACATATTTCCCCAAAAGATATGTCTCAGAATGTTCATGGTGACTCTATTTATAGTAGCTGGATTAGCCAACAGGAAAATGGATAAACAAATTGTGATATGTTTTTGCAATGGAATTCTATTCATCAGTCCAAAGGAGCAAATACAGGCAATCATGGACGAATCTGAAAAATGTTATGTTATGTTGAGCACAGGAAGCCAACACAACAGAATACATATTTTGCAATTCCATTAACACAATGTTCAAGAACAGGCAAAACTTATCTATGGGAATAGAGATGAAAATAGTGCTGATTGAGAGAAAAAAGGCACACGGGAATATTCTGGGATGATGGAAATGTTCTGTATCTTGCCCCGGATGATAGCTATAGAGGTTCACATTTGTCAAAATTCAAAGAGCAGTGGACTTAAGATGTGGGCATTTTACATTGCAAAGTAGTGCTGTCAGCACAGAAGAGAGAGAGAGACAAAGGGAAAGAGAGAGACTTGTATTTCAGGAGGACTGGCTCTTGCATTCATCAAGTAACAGAAAATGAAAACAGCTCTTTCCCCCCTCAGATTATAGACATAAGCAATACAATGCTGAGTCTCTATCCTTTGCCTTTGGGTTCCTAGAGGACTTAAACTTTCTTTTCCAAAGTAAACTAGGGAATAATGATTCTCACTGGGGCAAAAACCAAGTTGAACTTGATTCTAAATTCAAGTTCGTGCCGGAGTTGGTGGCATTAGGGACTGCCTCCCCAAGCTCCAGGTCCCTGCGCAGCTCTAAAAAGTTGGCATTTCTGCAAAAGAGACACTTCCTACCATCAGCTTCCTTAACTTGAAAGCCCAAATGGCTGGAAGATGATTATGTCTGTACCCCGTCAGCCTCCCGCCTTTGACTGGTTTCCCCTCTGTTCCAGCTATGCCACAAGAGGGATTTTACTGGGCCCCTCCCAGCAAGGGACAAAATTGCAAACATATTGGATCTATCCTTTTGTTTTGTTTTGTTTTTAAGGAAGGACTGCTTACGGCTGAACCCTGTGATAACCATGATTATTAAATTGTAGTCGCTGCTGCTATGGCCTCAAGGGAAAGCAGACGAGCTGGGTAATCTCTTCGGAGAAATTGACATCAGATACCTGTAAAAAATGCTGGGTGCCTTTAGATGATCTGTCAATCAACAGTTCTTTTTATTAATCCTGGAAGACTTGTATCTCCTTAGAAAGAAGGGGTGGGGAAGGTAAACTGCAATTCTCAGCTGCTCTCCGTGCCCACCACGGGAGAGGTGAAGTCTCTATTAATCCACGTAAATAAAATTGATGATTGTGAAAAAGGCATGGGTTGGGAGGCAGGCACACACATTCCCACAGGGCACCAGGCATCTTGTGACCCGAGAATGAAGGCCATGCTAAGGATGTGTGGTCAGAACAACAGAAAAGCTGGTCTCCTTGATGATGTTGTCGATCTGCCAGTCCCCCATCTTCTCGCTCATGAGAAAAATTAACATTTTACTCATTGAAACCAGAGTCAAGATTTCTGTCACCCATTGCCAAACCCATTCCTTATTGAAAAAGATTCTTTCATAAACAGATAAATCAGGAGGTAGATGGTACATATATTTATTTAAAAAAGAAAAGCTTCAGAGATAGAGGATGTTGATTTTATTTGTAATTCTTTCCCCCGCTCCATTTGTCCTCACCCTTTGCCATGCTGCCTGGCCACTCACTCACGCAGCACCAAGTATATTCCTGACTCACTAATGCAGGGGTGCCTGTGATCTTGCTCTGGTCCATGGTATGCTGGTGGATGGAAATGGGCAGAGGCTTTACGTGTGGTTGTGGAGTGAGGCTTGTTTTGCTCCAGAACGTGCTGCTGGGAGCTGCTGTTCCTGGTGTGACAAAGGGACCCCACCTGCAGCTTAGAGCTTACCCAGCTGACCCCAGCCTGAGGGACAGCCCCCCAGCAGAGCCCAGCCTAGATCAGCCAGATTTCAGACAACCTACACACCGTGAACGTAACAGTAACTGTTTTCAATAAGCCATGGAGTATGGGGATGTTTTGGTGTGTAGTAACATTGTGGCTGATCAGGCTAATACTAACCCTACGGTTTTGTAGCCTAATCGTTTAGTTAGCAATAGATTGTAAACATAAATATGCTTCTACAACTTGAGTTTTAAAGGCTGTATAGTATGCCATAGTATAGAATATCCTAATTCTTTTAATCAGTTCCCTGTCATAGGACAGTCAGGTGTTTCTAGTGTTTCACTGATAGAAATAAAGCTGCCATGAACATCCCTGTATGAGTCTCTGGGCGTGATCTTATGCTCCCTAGAACAAATCTTCATTATCTTTGGTTTTTTTTCCCCAAGATATTTATTTATTTATTTATTTGAGAAAAAGAACAAGTGGAGAGGAGAGACAGAGGGAGAGGGAGAAGCAGGTTCTCCGCTGAGCGGGGAGTCTGATGAGGGGCTCAATCCCAGGATCCTGAGATCATGACCTGAGCCAAAGGAAGACACTTAACCCACTGAGCCACCCAGGCACCCCCTCCCTGGAACAAATCTTTAAAGAAGGAATTCCTAGAAGAGGTATTGTTAAGCCAGAGCATATGCACACGTTAAGACTTTTCATACATATTACCAAATGACCCTTCGCAAAGGTTGGAAAAATTCACATTTCTACCAGCAAAGAATGAAAGTACTCATTCTCCCAAGTCTTTCCAGATTAGATATTTATCTTGTTTATTACTTTGTGTCAAGTCATGATAGTTGGATGACAGTAACTCTTCTTTTTTAGTGATTTTTTTATTATAAAGGAAATGCAAGTTAAATATGGAACTACAGGTATGTGACTAGAATAAAATGCAAATCATCTCTCAGCCCATTTCCAAATGCTCTCCAAAGCTAACATTTTATATAAATCCTCTAGTAGTTTATATATTCATACTTAGGTTTAAGATACCTATACTTATAATAGTTACATGTTATTATTGCCAGGCCCAAGGTTTTACTGGTCACCACTCAGATGTGAATAGAGAAATTTAGTTTATTTCTCTATAATGGAAATAAACTTGCTCTTAAGCCCTTAATCTAACTTGGTAGAAGAAAACACTTAACTCTGCTACCTGTTTTGGACTGAATACTTGTATTCCCCCAACCTCAAATATCAAAGCCCTAACCTAGTGTGGCTGCACTTGAAGAAAGGAAATATTAAGGTTAAATGAGGTCATAAGGGTGGGACCCTTCTCTGATTGACTGATGTCCTTATAAGAAAGGACATCAGAGAGCTTTTTCTCTGTCCTACGTGTACAAGAGGGCACGTGAGCTTACACAGAGATGGTGGCCTACTGCAAGCCAAGAGAGGAGGCTTCAGGATGAAACCTACTTTACTTGTACCCTGATCATGGACCTCCAGCCTCCAGTTTAAGCCACCCAGCCTGTGCTTCTTCTTACAACAGCCTGCATGTAATAATAATACATAGCCATTTGGTTGTTTCAGGTTACAGATAAAACCTAGTGTTCACAAAATCTCATTGAAGTCTATGTAGGGGAGTTTACCTTTCACACCTTCCTGACCTTCAGTTCAGGCTCCATCCCAACTTCCTGAGGCTCCCAGTGCCCTTAGGTTAGGTTTTGGGGATCCTATGGTTCTATGGCCCTCGTGGCAACACACCCTCAGATGTGCCCTTTTTTCACACCAATCCCTTCTCTGGATCTTCTAGACCTTCCCTCTCAGAAACATTTTCCAGTCCTTTATTTGTTTTTTTTTTTTTTTTTTAGGATTTATTTATTTGAGAGAGAGAGAGAGAGCGTGCACATGAGAGAGAGAGTGTGGCAGGGAGGCGAGGCAGAAGGAGAGGGAGAGAGAATTTCAAGCAGACCCCATGCTGAGTGTGGAGTCCCAATAGGGCTCAATCTTACAACCCTGAGATGATGACCTGAGCTGAAACCAACAGTCAGACTTACTCAAATGACTGAGTCATCCAAGCGCCCCTCCATCCCTTTTAGATGCTATTCTTGGCTAGGTAACAATAGCTGAGATGCTAATAATTTCTTCTGGGTTGAAGTGTTGGTGTATTAGTTTCCTAGGGCTGATGTCACAAAGAACCACGCATAAGGCGATGAAATAGCAGCAATTTATTGTCTCGGTTCTGGAGGCTGAAGTCTGAGATCCAGATGTGGGCAGGGTTGGTTGCTTCTGGGGGCTGTGAGGGAGAAGCTGCTCTCTTAGACTTGGTGGTTTGCCATCAACCTTTGGTGTTCCTTGGCTTGTGGATCCATCATGGCAGTCTCACATGGCGTCCTGCTGTGTCTCTTCACATGGTCTTCCCTCTGAGCATGGGTATCTTTGTCCACATTCTCCTTTTTTCACCAGGACACAAGTTACTTTGGATTCGGGCCCACCCTCATGACCCCATTTTCACTTCATTACCCCAGTAAAGACCACATTTCTAAATAAGGTCACATTCTGCGGTATGTGGTATGAGGTGATCCTCAGCCTGAACCCCAAATGGACTTCAAGCATTTGAACACAGAAGTAGAAAAGGAACTATAGTTGACCCTTGATAATGCAGGGACGAGGAACACAGACCCTTCCACTGTTGAGAATTCATGTGAAACTTTTGACCCCCCTCCCCAGATCCCCAGGCCTTCAGCATATATTTGGTGGGGGGCCATTTCAACCCATTAACAGTTGGTCAGCCAAGTGGCACAGTTTCATTTTAACACAGCCTTCTGGATATCTGGATATCCACTGTGACTCTGGCAGGAGAATCTGAATGTGGGAAGGAGCCTGTTCTCCCCTCCCCTCCCCCTGGTCCAAATTACCTGACCCTCAGTCACCTCTCATTGGGGCTGTGTTCTCCATGTATCACAGTGAGGCCAGACCTCAAAGCTTTATTGAAATTTCCATCTCTGCAGAAACCTTATGGAAACAGTGCCAAGTGATGACATAGAAAGAAATGCAGCACTGAAGCAGGTCGAGTGTGTCCACAGAAAGGCTATGGATCTAAAACCAAGGGCCAGGGACCACTTTTTTCAACCAGAGAAGCTGATGATAAATATTAACAACAGAAAATATTCTGGAAATCAGGCCGGCAAAACTCAAGCAGGGTGTCATGTACAGCTTCTTATAAATGCTTCTTGCTGTCGTTAATCCTGGTTTTAATTTCTAGCCTTATTAAAGACTTAACGCTTTATCTCCATTCCTTCCCCCTGGAAAACCAGATGCGTGTAATGATCTTTATTTCTGTCATTTTCTCAGTGGTCACACTGTCTGTGCTGTTTAATCTTTTTTATTTCCACGTGGATTAATGAGCGCTGGGTGGCTCTGTCTTTGTCCCCCTGATGAGTCCCAGAGACAAGCATCTGTGGGATTCAGTATCATTTATGAAAGCTAGATTTTTTCCAGGTAAACAAATGCCACAGTGGAGGGGGCAAGTACTGGGCACCAGTTTGGCTGAAGTTGGTCAGAACAGAATCTGGCTTCACCAGCTTTTTGTCTCCCCACAATTGTAATTATGTTCCACCCACGTATGCCTACTGCAAGTGCAAGGCGCCCCCCAATAACACAGAATAACAGGGAAATAACAATCATAGGGGTAGAGTCTTAGAGCGAGAAATGACCTTGAAGAGGATTTAATCCAGCCTGCCTTAAACAAAACAAAACAGAGCAGAGCAAAACATCAGAGTGGATGTGTGATTTTCTGAAAGACATACAATGGAAGTAGTTTACAAATGGAAAAAGAGAGTGATACAGAAAACATAAATTAGGATATAGGATTACAAATAGAAAGTTTTGCATACAGGAAGAGTTTGGATCAATGAAGATGACTTGGAAGCCAGGCCTTTGTTTATTGGGTTGTGTTGCTTGAGTCCAAGTAAGAAGGCTGAATGTTGGGGTGAAAAGGAAGGGTGGAAATGAGAGGGTGGGGCTTGACTGTGGAGGGGGTAGGAGCAGCTGCGGTCCGATGTGAATAATTGCCTCTGTCCCTGCTCTTACCGAACCCACCAGCATACTTCCCTTCTGTATGGAAACTCAAGCCCCTCTGCGTAAGGCTTCTAGGGCTACCATTACAAAATACCACCGACTTGGCTGTTGAAAACAGCAAAAATTGTCTTTTTTTCCAGAGTCCAAAGTCTCAGTTCAATTGTTGGCAGGACCATACACCTTCCAAAGGCTCTGGGGAGAATCCTTTCTTGCTTTCTCAACTTCTGGGGACCTCAACATTCTTAGTTTGTGGGAGTCCAACTCCTTCCTCCACCTCCCTCTCCACAACACTTCTTTGTGTCTTCCCTTCTTCTAAATAAATAAAAATTTATTTACTTATTTGAGAGGGAGGGGAGGGAGAAGGAGACAGAGTGGGGAGGATGGGCAGAGGGACAGAATCTTCAAGGAGACTGCCTGCTGGCTGTGGAGCCTTACATGGGACTCAGATCTCACCACCCATGAGATCATGATCTGAGCAGAAATCAAGAGTCAGACGTTCAACCGATTGAGCCACCCAGATGCTCCAACTTCTCTTCTTATAAGGACAACAGATATCAAGACCCTCAATTGATTATACACACAAAGACTTTAATTCCAAAGAAGGTCATATTCTGAGGTGCTGGGTGGACATGAATTTTAGCAGGACGCTACTCAACCCACTCCACCTCCATTTTGTATTAGTTCCCTTTCCCTTTGGTCAGAACTATCTGCTACAGGATGCTGCTGCCATTTCTTTCCTGGTAATTTGTCAGGAACATTTTGTCAAACATGAACAACCTCCTCTACATTAAAGATTCCTTTTCAATTTGAATCCAGTCTCCAGAGACATTAGAAGGCTACGGGTTTAGGTCTTTCTTGAGTTTACCTCAGGAAAGATGGAACCATAAGAGGGTCAGATGGATCTCCTCATGACAAGCCAGATTGGTGTAATGCCTAAGTGTCTCCCTTGAGCATGTCATAGACAGGGCCTGGCAGGGCCAGCTTCTTACAAATAGTGGGACCCAGGACATGCTGACCACAATGTTGCTATTTTTCTTCATCAGTGGGAGTTCCCACTCGGAGGAAATGCATTCATTCATTCATTTTAAATGTACAAATAACTGAGGACTTCCCATGTGTATAGAAGCTGAAAATGGCTTCTTTGTGTCCCCTTTCTCTTCTTTATTCTAAAGGACAATAGTTGCCTCTAAAACTCCAAGTATATGGCTGCTAGGGTTTCTGCAGCAAGGACTACCATTTCAAAGATGTTTCCTCTAGTTTCATTGGGATCTAACAGACATAGAACATTGTATTCATTTCAGGTAGACAACGTAATGATTTGATATATGTACCAAATGATCAGCATAGTTTTTCCAGTTAGTATCCTTTATCTCACATAGTTAAATTTTTTTTCTTATGAGGAGAATTTTTAAGACTGTTCTCTTAACAAATTTCAAATATACAATCCAGTGTTCTTTTTTTAAATTTTTTTAAATTAATTTATTTGACAGACAGAAATCACAAGTAGGCAGAGAGGCAGGCAGAGAGAGAGGGGGAAGCAGACTCCCTGCTGAGCAGAGAGCCCGATGTGGGGCTCGATCCCAGGACCCTGGGATCATGACCTGAGCCGAAGGCAGAGGCTTAACTCACTGAGCCACCCAGGCGCCCCCAATCCAGTGTTCTTAACTAGAATCACCATGCCATACATCGCATCCCCAGAATATTTATTTTATTTTTTTATTTTTTATTTTTTTATAAACATATAATGTAACCCCACCACCCTCTCCCAACATCCCTCCCCCCTACCCCCCTCAGTTTGTTTTGACATTAAGAGTCTCTTTTGGTTTGTCTCCCTCCGGATCCCATCTGAACATTTATTTTATAATCAGACGTTTATGCCTTTAAAAAAAAAAGATATTATTTATTTGAAGAGAGAGTGTGGTGGGGGGAAGGGCAAAGGGAGAAGCACACTCCTTAGTAAGTGGGGAGCCCAATGCGGGGCTTGATCCCAGGACCCAGGCAGACACTTAACTGACTGAGCCACCCAGGTGCCCCAAAAGTTTGTACGTTTTCACCATCTTCCTCCAATTCCCTCACCCTACCCTTTCCCTGTCTCTGGAAACCACCAATTCTCTGTATCTCTGAGTTCAGTGTTTTATTATTATTTTTTATTTTTTAGAGAGAGAAAGGGAGAGGTTGGGGGGAACAAAGGGAGAGAGAGAGAGAATCTCAAGCAGTGCCCAGTGAGAAGCCTGACTCAAGGTTCAATCTCATGACACTGAGATCATCATCTGAGCTGAAATCAAGTCAGACACTTACCGACTGTGCCACCCAGGGGCCCCCTGAATTCACTGTTTTTAGATTCCACACATAAGTGAATGAGATCACACACTATTTGTCTTTTTCTGTCTGACTTATTTCATTTCACATAATGTCTCTATCTCCCTCTATGTTGTCTCAAGTGGCAGTGTTTCTTTCTTCTTTCATAGCTGAAATAATTCCATTATGTGATTTTGTGAGTGTGTGTGTGACATTTTCTTTATCCATTCATCTGTCAATGGGGATTGAGGTCGTTTCCATTAGCTATGATCACTAATGCTGCAATACATGGGGTGTCTCTGCAGATGCTTCTTTGAGGCAGTTATTTCATTCTTCAGATATATACCCAGAAGTGGAATGGCTGGATCACTACTTCTATTTTTAATTTTTTGAGGAGGCTCCATAGTGTTTTCCCTAGTGGTGGCACCATGAGTAACATTTTTTTTTTAAAGATTTTATTTATTTATTTGACAGACAGAGATCACAAGTAGGCAGAGAGAGAGAGAGAGAGAGGGAAGCAGGCTCCCTGCTGAGCAGAGATCCCGATGTGGGACTCGATCCCAGGACCCTGAGATCATGACCTGAGCCGAAGGCAGCGGCTTAACCCACTGAGCCACCCAGGTGCCCCCATGAGTAACATTTTTAAAAGTTGACCTAGCTTCATGGCTTCTTAAAAGATGTTCTATTGTTTCTGACTTTAACATAGGTCCTTTTTGTTTACCTGTAAAGAACAAAAGAGTAACTATTTCATGGTTTGGGGCTCATCACAAGCACTCAATTCTGCCACTGTAGCACAAAGGCAGTCATAGCAAGTGAGTGTGGCTATATCCCAATAAAACCTTTTCTGGATTTCATAAGATTTTCACAAAATATTTTATATTCAACCACTTAAGAAATGTAAATTCTTAGCTTTCTGGCCATATAAAAATAGTCAGTGGACCCTGGGAGGGCTCACATAATCCAAGGGATTGTTGTCCAGTGGAAAGGCAGGCAGGAAGGAAGGACAGAACTTGACTTTAGGAACAACCGCTTCCTGGGACCCCACAAGTCTCAAGAATCTCTCTGCCTCTTGTCTCCGTGTCTTCCTTCTCTGTAGCTGCAAACTGTAGTTTTCTTCATGGGGGAAACATGATCCCTGATGGCACTGGAGCCTCGTGTCCCATTGCCATGGCCATGAAGACTTGTAGAGCTCACTCTATGTCTCAGTTCTACACATTCTGGGTCAGGGAGGTACTGGTGCACTTGGGTCAAGGACCAACCCAGGAACAGACATCTGAGGCTAGCAGATGGGGGAATCAGGAACATGGTGGGTCCCTTGGGACTCCTAAAGGCATGAAGGGCAACCCAGACCAGTAGGAGCTTGGGGTGGACCAAGCAATAGCTGTCTCCCTCAGGGGCTTATGAAACTGTGTGTGAGTACGTGCGTGTGCGCCCATGCATGTGTGTGTGTGTGTGTGTGTGTGTGTGTGTGCATGTGTGTGTGTAGTGAGTAAGACAAGACATTCAGGCATTATTACAAATCTCCATAGGATCTTTAGAACATGTGCTGGCTCAGTAATTGCACACATCACCTTTTAAGGACCCCTAGGAGTGATTAACAATAGTACCAGGAAAAAAAAAATGTTTGAGGCAAGCTGTTGAGGAAGAGATGTTAACACTAAGTATTTTTCATTTGAAAATTTTAACATTCTTCAGGATTTGATAAGCATTTTTCACAGAAGAACTTTTTCTATCTCTGTACCCAATATTTACTCTCATTTCAGAGAGAAAGTTTTAACGACTCCTGTTCTTCTAACAGGGAAGTTGCTGCTCTTTTTACAGAAGTTTAACTAATGGCTTCTCAGCAAGATCAGAGCAGACAGGTCACCACAAACACCCAAAGGTCTTGGTCTCAGATGGAGCCAAAGGAATGGCAATACAGGGGAGGATGAGCCGGGGCATTGGGGTCAGCCAGCCATGTACCTGTTTTCAGCCTGTTTGCTTGTTAGTCTCTAGAAAAGCATGGGGTCTCACAGTCTAAGCAGAGGAACAAACCCACATGGACCAAAAGCTTGGCAACAAAAAGGCTGGTGGTGGGAGTCAGTGCTCATCAGCCTTTCTAAACCTGCATGTTTCCTCTTCCTCCTTAACAGTAGATGGAATTCTCTCTAGTTCCATCCATGTCATCGCAAATGGTAAGTTTCATTTCTTTTGATGGAATTCTATCTGGATTCCTTAGTTGGCCAGCACACCAGAAACAGGAATGCAGGGTGCTCATGGACCCGTCACAGTGTGGTCTGTCTCTACAAAAATCATCCACACCCACTGGGTAAAACTAAAATATTACCTAGACCAACCCATTTCAAAGCTAGTAGGTGCCGAAGGAAGCAGGTCAAGCCCCATGTGAAGAGGGAACAAATTGCCTTTGTGCCTGCGTGGTAAAGAGGCACATGCAACATGCATTTGGGAAGTGGGCAACACTTGTCTTCTGGTCTCTCTTCCTTCTCTTCTTGGTATCTCCTCTCACTGTTGACATCCTCATTCATTCACCAAATAGTAACTGAGGACCATATATATGTCAAAGACCCTCTTGGAAGGCCTGGGCTAGGAACAAAGAATAACATGACTAAGGGGAGCTTACAGTCTAGGAAGATAATCACACATGTGGGCCAGTAATTAGGATATAATTTGGTAAGTATTAAAAGAAAGGAAGACAATCAGGGTAGGCTTTAGAGAAGAGGTGATATTTGACAGAGGTCCCGAGGTGTCAGTGAGCTCCACCAGGTGGCAAAAAAGAAAAGCTATTTTAGGCAAGAGGGAGTGGCAGAAGGTGAAAAGGAGTGGCAAGTTCTAGGGGGTAGAGAATTGGTGCGTGATTCAGGGGTGAGACCTCAGGGCACCCAGCAGGTGGTGATTCGAGGAAAGTCTGGATGGTTAGATTGGAGTCAGACGGTACGTGGTTCCTTGGCATGTATTAGGTGTTCAATTAATATTTATTCAAAGAAGAATAATAGCACACACATAATAGTAAAAATGACCATGACAGTAGCAGTAATGGCTGTTTACTGATCGCCTACCTATTGTTTCACAGATTATGAGGTATTAAGAGAGGAATAAAGAATGACACAAATTCAGCTGTTATTACATTGCACTACATAACTATCCATCTGTATTTCCACCATCTATCATCATCAGTGACCCTCGATCAATCATCTATCTATGAAACAGACAGTAAAGATTAAGAGCTTGTAAAAGGGAACTTTGGGCTTCTTGGCTCTTGAGTCCTTCTGAGACTCGATGACCATGGGGAAGAGGGGTGACGTCAGGCCATCTGCCCTTTCCGTTCTAGCATCTGTTCTGGGGAGTGGTCACTCTGAAGATGGGACCAGACTCCTATGAGATGCTGAGGGCAGCATCTCAGGGGCAAGTTTCCTCCCAGGGGTTCGAATAATGCCCATTCATGGAAGCCTTCTTGCACAGTAAGGGCATGACCTCAGACAGAGTTCACCAAGCTGGCCAGGTCTGAGCCTTGACCCTTGTGTGAAGAGGGCATCGAGTTACCTGGCAAAGCATAGTGCCTTTTTCAGAACAAGAGCTGAGTTAAGAGTACATATGTTAACATGAAGACCCTTAAAGATTTTGGGGGATGAGCAGCAGCAGGAGACATCTGCATGGATTTTCTGAGATGATCTTTTCACCTGTTCTGAGGGTCAGGTCACTGCCCACCATCATCTGGCAGGTCAGTGGGAGGGAGCTGCTTTCAACAATGCAGGGAAAGTGTGTAACAAACCCCTCTATGTTGCAGAAACTCTATCTCTGCAGTAACTGGAGAGAAGACAGGAGGACTGAGCAGCAAAGAAGGAGGTGTCCACTTGCGTGCTTCAGGTAGGAGCTGGTTAGTACACACGACAGACAGCACACTTGCCCTGCTCAGCGAACTTTCTGGTCTGCAGTCACCCGGGGAAGCTCCAAACACACTCCTCCACTGCATTGCCACGGTGCAGACATTTTGGGCATCCCCAAACTACTATCAGAGCCTGTTTATGAGTCATAAAAGAAAGTGTGTCTCATTATAGTCAGATATATTATAGGCCCCAGATAACACAGCTCAGATTGGTCCCTGCCTTATTTCTCCAAAGTTCATCCACACCTATAATAGGTAACTGTTATTAATCTCTTCCATGTGCCAGGCTCTGTGATGAGCACTTGGCATCATTTACTGTTCTCAAGAACACTAGAAAGAATAAGTGATTGTTATCTCTATTTTATGGATGAGGAATCCGAGGTACAGATTTACCACTGCTGATTATAATCAAAAGAATGTGCCTTTTTTTCTGTGAAGAATTTAGGAGTAGGAGCCTCACACTGCTTTAAGTCAATTAGATGCCAACCCATTGAGATAAACATAACACAAAGGCTTTCAAGCCTACAACTTGGAAGGGGCAGCACCAATGCTGAGCTTTGATTTTCATGTGGCAGGTGCACATACATGGGTCTCAGAGTAAGGCATCATGAGGAAACAGGCATCACAGCAAATTCTGTATCTGTGTCTCTGTGTCTCTGGCAAGGGCGACAGTGACAGAAACCCTGAGTCCAATGTCTACCATGGTGAGTGCTATGTTTGTGTGTGCTTTGTGGGGCAGTCGTGGGATCTTTGTTCCGCAGTGTGGCTGGGTTTCTTGGCTCCCGATCTGGTCCTCCTAAAGACTGTGAACTCTCTATGGAACACTTTGATGAGAAGCTTTTCTCCATAAACTAGCTGGAATGGGTTCTGCTGTTTGTTTTTGAGAACCCCACTTAGGGGCGCCTGGGTGGCTCAGTTGGTAAAGCGTCCAACTCCTGATCTCAAGCTCAGGTCTTGATCTCAGGGTTGTGAGCTCAGGCTCTGCATTGGGCTCCATGCTGGTTGTGGAGCCTACTTTACTTGAAAAAAAAAAAAAAAGAAAGAAAGCCCCACTTATATCTCTGGGATCCTACTCCCTGCGTATATTGACTTCCTCATGTACAAAATGGGGTTTGAAGTAACACTCACCTCGCAGTATTTTCACAAGGATTTTATGAGATTCTTTAAGGAAAGATCACTTTGCAGGCTCTAAGTGACTGTATAAACATAAGTTATTTGGATTTAAGTTAATGGAGGCAATATGCTGTGGCCACTGTGGAAAACAGTCTAGCAGTTCCTCAAAAAATTAGATGTAGAATTTTCAAGTGATCCAGCAATTCCACTTCAGAAGAACTGAAGGCAAAGACTTGAGTGGACGTTTGCACAATGTTTATAGCAGCTCTGTTCACAATAGTAGACAAAATAGACACAAAAGGTGCTTGGAGACAACCCAAGTGTCCATTGACAGAAGAGCAGATAAACCAAACGTGGTCTCTCCATACAATGGAGTATAACTCAGCTTTAACAAGGAATGAAATTCTGACACATGCTACAACATTCTTGAGCCTCGAAAACGTGCTACGTGAAAGAAACCAGACACAAACAACACAAATACCCTATGACTCCACTTATGTGAAGCACCTAGAATAGACAAATTCATAGAGACAGAAAGTAGAATAGAAGTTACAAGGGGTGGAGGGAGAGGGGTGGGGAGTTAGTGTTTACTGGCTAGTGTTTCAGTTTGGGATGTTGAATAAGTTCTGGAGATGGGGGGTGGCCATGGGTGTGCAACAGTGTAAACACACTTAATGCCACTGAATTTCACACTTAAAAATGATTAAGACAGTAACTTTCATGTTATGTATGTTTTATCATGGTAAAAAAAGAAGCCAAAAAAGACAGAGAAAAAGAAATATCTGGTGATACACTAGATTTTCAGAAACTTTGATTTCAGGTGTTTTTCATTTAGCAGATTGAAAAAAAACCCATCAGTTTGGTAGTACATTCTACTTGGCAGGCTGGGAGGAAACAAGGCATCCTTAGCTAAGGCTTGTGGGCATGCAAATGGGTACAACCCCAAGAGGGCGGTTGGGCAATAGTTATTTTTTTTAAGTATTTTTTTTTAATTTATTTGTTAGAGAGAGAGAGAGATAGCACAGGCAGACAGAGTGGCAGGCAGAGGCAGAGGGAGAAGCAGTCTCCCTGCCAAGCAAGGAGCCCGATGTGGGACTCGATCCCAGGATGCTGGGATCATGACCTGATCCGAAGGCAGCTGCTTAACCAACTGAGCCACCCAGGCGTCCCTGGGCAATAGTTATTAAACTAGCAAGCGTATTGACCCTTTGAGCAGCTTTTGTAACTGAGCCTGACTAATACACCTGTTACGCCCGCGCCCCCCGCCCCCCGCCATTCATATCTGGTCCTTCCATCCTCAATGCCACCTGTGGATATTGGTGGGCAAGAGATCTCAAAGAGGGGGAGTGAGTGTGTATGTGAAAGTTGATATTTCTTCTTTGTATATAGCTGAATATTGGCAAGATCATGTTTGTTTAGAAAAGTTTTCACAAATCCTTTGTTGTGAAGATTTCCAGGAAGGTGATGGTGAATCTTGTTAAAGTGACTTTTTTTTAAGATTTTTATTTATTTATTTGACAGAGAGAGAGAGATCACAAGTAGGCAGAGAGGCAGGCAGAGAGAGAGAGGGAAGCAGACTCCCTGCTGAGCAGAGAGCCCGATGCGGGGCACGATCCCAGGACCCTGAGATCATAATCTGAGCCAAAGGCAGAGGCTTTAACCCACTGAGCCACCCAGACACCCCTAAAGTGACTTTTTATACAGCAATTAAGTGTCCTGATTCAAGGACTGCAGTACATGAAGAGAACTTGCAACAGCCTTGGGTGTATTGATCTGAGCAACTCATCAGTGCCTGATAGCTCCTTTGCTACACAAATGACCAATCTTATGGTTTTTTACCTTCTCTAACCTAGGTTTTCTTTCCCTGAGGAAATACAAACATTTCACTGGCTACTGCCTCACCATCCTCCATTTTATGTTCTGGAGGGGGAAAACTCACAGAAAGAAAAGCAATTTTTCCTGTTACTAACATGCTACGTATGTGTAAAAGGGTAGTTTATGAATTTCTTTCAAAGATTGTGTGATTTGAAGGAAGGAATTTGGTAAACTGTAATGGATATTTATGAGAAATGAGAAATTAAAGGGGCTTGGAATCTTTTATATATTTCAAATTTAAAAACAATTTGGTCTCTACATCATTAAAACTAAACCTTCACCTGCTACAAATTTCCTTCCTTGTTCCACAGGCTGTTCTTTGTTTGAACAGAGAGGGAAGGAGGCTGTCAGGGGCCCTTCATGCAGCAAAAATGAGAGCAAAAACCAGAGGGGCCGCAAGAGTTAATGAGAGGGTAGCTGCTGATCAGAGGGTGGGCTTGGGCACAGACACCTTATCTGAATTTTAAAAGTTTTCCAGTTGGTCACTGTTGGCTACAGCAAAACGAATTACTTTTAGAAAATAAATATTGATTCAAGATGTTTTACATAATTAGGTCCACACTTGAGTCATGACTCAAACTTCACATTTAAACAATCAATCTGTACTTAAGATGCCTAGATCTCAATGTGTATTCCTGTGCATATATTTTGAAAAATATATACAGAGATACAGCATTTATATTGATACATCTAAAAATAAATTTCTTTTAAATAATAGAAAAGTACTGCAGTTTCTTCCTCTACTGATTCACAGAAATAGTACTTAACCCATTTGTTGTGGATCTAGTATGTCATAAGCCAATCTGTCACATGGTTTTTCCATCCAATATTGTCTCATTTTATCTTCAGAACAACTCTGCAGGTCAGGAATTATTCTTCCCATTTTACAGATGTGGTAATTGAGGCTCAGAGGACAATACTGATTAACAACTGAGACAAATGTTTGAACCAGGGAGATGCATGGGAAGATGATGAGTCTCTGAGAAAGACAAATAAAATAAAAGGCTGAATTATTGTGCATACAGTAAACTTGATTAGAAGGATGAGAAATGTTACTCTCCCCCCTGGAGTGGGGGCCAGCATCAGTGTAGGACACTGGAATGCAGAAACGTATTTAATATAGGGAATTGTGCTTCTATTAGTATAGAATGGCCAGAGAATCGGAAAGCAGGAGGCCTTCGCTAGACATCAAGATCACATCACAACATGCTGGTCCTCAAAGCCAATGTCAGAGTGGAACAGGAAATCTGGCTGGCACAATGCTTACGTCTGGTGGACCGTACCCATTGGACACCATATCCATAGCAAGAACAGTGGTGCCTCACCTCTGACATGCAAATTGTGCACAAGGGCATCTGATTGGCAGGACCTACTTGCATCTAGCTCCCTTGTGGGACATCTGGGAAATGCAGTTCAAGGATTCCAGTTTCTGAATATGTGGGGGCATTGAAAGAGGATGGGGGGGGGAGGTGGTCTGAACTATGGTGACAAAAAGACTCCCCATGTTCAGTGCCTTTAGGAATAAAATGTTTTGGGGCACTTGGGTGGCTCAGTGAGTTGAACATCTGACTCTTGATTTCAGCTCAGATCATGGTCTTGGGGTTGTGAAATTGAGCTCTGTGTCAGGTTCCACACTAGGTGCAGAGTCTGCTCGTCCCTCCCACACCCTTCTTTCTCTCTCAATTAAATAAATGAAATCTTTTTTTAAAAGAATAAATATTTTACTATTCAGGTGATTGTCAAGGTAGGGGTCCGGCCATACAGTCTTGCAGGGACTCAGGCTGTTGATGGACTTTGTTGTCTTGAACATGGGGCTTCCAAGTTTGTCCTGGTGTTCATCATCTTGGTCAGCTTGAGGAAGGGCAGAGCATGGAGGAACATGTGTGAAAAGTTTTTGTAGGTGTGCCTGGAAGTGGCAACAACCTTTTTGTTTGTGTCCCATTAGAAAGAACATAGTCTGGGATGTCTACATGACTCAATTGGCTAAATGTCTACCTTCCACTCAGGTAATGATCCCAAAGTCTTGGGATTGAGTCCCACATCAGGCTCCTTGCAAGGAGCCTGCTTCTTCCTCTGCCTGCTGCTCCCTCTGCTTGTGCTTTCTCTCTGTCTAAAATAAAAATAAAATGATTTTTAAAAAAAGGAACATAGTCTGACAGCACAGTTAACTGCAAGAGAGGCTAGAGGATATTACATAGCTGGCAAATATGATATGTGCATGGTGTCTCTTCTAGACTGGAACAATACAAATATGGATGTTAGGATAGCTGGTTGTCTCTTTTAATGGATGGAAAGGATGCCAATTTCCAACAGGTGATATCCAGCAAGGAGATAGGTAGTCTCTCTTGCCAATTTTTATTTCCCATTATTTGCAGGTGCGATTTGGAGCAAAGTTTTCCCAGAAGGAGCTCATAATAAGGGGAACAGCGCATTTCCCCCCTTGCTCCTCACAAAGATAAAAAGCACATTCTGTAGTGGAGAATTAACACGTTCTGCTCTAGCTGTGTTTCCATTTATGGTCAGTTGTGATGGTGTTGCAATTTTAATTTCCCTTGTCAAAATAAAAAATCCCCTGTGCTGACCTGCTGTTATATTATGTATTTTGGTTTGTAAATTCACTATTGGAATATTTCTCTTCACCCTTCACATACCCTCCAATACCACCCCCCCTCCCCTCAACACGCACAGGATATTTTGCCTGCAATTACAGGTACTGCCAACAGGTGGTAGTAGTATACAGCGAAGACTAATGTTCTGCACTTAGGGCACATGGTCTTAGAAATAAAACATAAATTTTAAACTGATTTTTAGAAAATAAATAATGTATTTTTTTTTAAATGCCAATCCTTACAGACTATTACTGAACACTGTATTTTAAAACCAGCCCTCCTCAGACCTACATGTACACAGGCTTGAAGTCATTAAATTTACTAATGTAGAAGTGAGATCATGTCATATCTCCTAGAACTCTATTAAATTCATGTTCTCTTCTCTAGTTTGATCCCTAGTTATTCTTACCCACAATATGATACTTACTGTGTCCTCTGGTCAAACTCCTTAAAATAGACTCAACTTCCTAACTTCCCAGACTTTGCTCAAGATTTGAGAATCTTCCTGCTTGAGAATTTTCCGCCTTTTCACATTTCAAGGACCAGTCATGATACCATGGTAAAAGGGAGCTCCCTTTCGATAAACTTTCTACCTCTCTTAAGACCATTACTCTTCCCTTTATGGTCAATTTGTTTGTCAAGGTCTCTCCCAGAACCAGTTTGCAATGATTCTGATTGCTGCTATTAGCAACTGACTTTACGCAGAGAAATATTGGCAACCTTTAATTTTCTGTTTATTTCTACATTTTTTAATTGCAGTAAGCTGCGTATAACAAAAGTTTACCATTTTAACCATTTCTAAATGTACAATTGAGTAGCAATAAGTATATTCACATTGCTGTGCAATCAACACCACCATCCATCTTCAGAATTTTCTTCTTCTTAGATTGAAACTCAGTACCCATTAGATAAAAGAACTCCACTCCCCCTCTCTCAAGCCTCTGGTAATCTCTATTCTCTATATAGTAATCTATATTCTACAGCAAAGTAGAATATGACTATGACTATTCTAGATACCTCCTATAAGTGGAATAATACAGTACTTGTCCTTTTGTGTTTAACACATTCTGTTTAACATAATGCCTTCAAGGTATATACACATTGTAGCATCTGTCAGAATTTCCTTCCCTTTATAGGCTGTATAAGACTCCACTATAAGTATATATGACATTTTGTTTATCCTTTTATCCATTGATGGGCATTTGGGTTGTTTCAATCTTTTTGCTATTGTGAATAATACTGCTATGAATGTAGGTGTATCAATATTTGTTTGAGTCTCTGCTTTCAGTTCTTTTAAGTATTAATCTAGAAATTGAATTACTGGATCATGTGGTAATTCTATATTTAGTTTTTCTGAGATCCACCAGATTGTTTTGCACCATTTTACATTACTGCCAACAATACATAGGGCTTCCAATCTCTCCACATTCTTGCCAACACTGGTTATTTTCTGTTTTTTTGATAATAGCTATCTTAATGGGTACAAGGTTGTATCTCATTGTGGTTGTTTCTGATTTCAAGTAATGAAAACATACTAATTTAATTTTTTAAAGATTGAAGGGAGAACTGTTTCCATTTTTCTTTCACATCACCAATTTGTAAACAAACACTTCTCAGGGCTGTGCAAAGGGTCTGTGGTCATGCTGAGCAGACAACAGCTGGCTTGACGCTTATCACATGCCCATTCTTATTCTTCTGTAAAATGAGATGATGCGAGGAATGGGGGGGAGTTCCACCTCAAACTGTTGGATCCATCAAGGGACATGAAAGCGTGAGCAGGGCTTGCTTCAAGGCAGTCTTCCTGGCGGGAAGGGAGGCCCATGGGCTATGATAGCCAATAATGGCTGCACTGTGTTTGAAAAATTGACTTAGCATCTGTGACTATGTGTGTGCATATCTTTTGAACAGTTTTATTGGGATATAATTCACATGCCATATAATACACCCACTTAAAGTATACACTACACTGGCCAATACAGGCTTCCAGTTATGGAATGAATAAGTCATGGGAATAAAAGGTGCAGCTTAAGGAATACAGCCAATGCTATTATAATAGCATTATATGGTGGCAGATGGTAGCTACGCTTGCAAGCCAACATAACATAGAGAAGTTAAATCACTATGTTGTACACCTGCAATTAACGTGACCTTGTGTGTCAACTATACTCAAATTTTTAAAAAATTTAAAAAATTAAAAGAATATAAAGTGTATATGACAATAGTTCTGGTATATGACATTACTAATTTAAAATTTTGTTTATATAGCAAACTGATGCCATGTGTCCCCCAACATGATATACTGTGGAGGATACCCATTACTTACATGGTGCAGGTACCAAAAGTGCAGAGCCTGACCCTATTCAGCTCAAACCCAGATTGTGGCATAGCCTACAGAGCAACTGGCGTGCACCTTCAAAAATGTTAATGTCATGAAAGCCACAAAAATACTAAGGAGTTTTCCAGATTAACAGACACGAAGGACACATGGCAATGAAATATAATATATGATTAAGATTGGAGTTTGGGTCAGGGGATAATTTCCATAAAGAACCTTCTTAGGATGATTGACAAAATTTAAATATGGATTATATATTAGATAATAGTGTTATATTAACGTGAATTTTTTTTAATTGACAGCTACTACATTTATGTCAGAGAATATCTATGTTCTTGGGAAATACAAAGTGAAGTGTTTGTGGGTGAAAGGGTTAATGCTTGAGGCTAACTCACACTGTTTAGGAAAAAAATGTGGGGAAGGTGAATTTCGGGTGATAGAAGCGGGGGGAAAAGGGGAAGGAGAGGGAGAGATTGAGGGAGAGAAAGAAGAGAGAACAGATGATTAAGGAAATGCAGCAAAATGTTAACAATAGGTCAGTCTTGCTAAAAATTGTTTCTACTCTGGAAGTTTTTGTACTATTGCAACATTTCGGTAAACTTGGAATTATTTGAAAGCAAGGAACACACAAAAATAAAGAATTGGCTGAAATACAAAGAAGGCTCCAGCAGCTAAGACATTTGCAATCCCCTATGGCCTCCTCCCTGCCATGCTTCTCCCACTCTGAACATGACAGAAACTGGGAAGCAAGGAGGCAGAGAGGGAAGGCATAAAAGCCTAAACAGGAGAAAAAGAAAAGCAATGAGCCCAGTTCATCTGGAGCAGGTCTGAGCTGAAATTGAGGAGAAGGATCAACATCATGGCTGGGATTGGGAGCAATCTAGGACATGGGCATTGTAATACCAGAAATGAAACAGCGTTTGTCACTTAACGTGACTGACCAGGTCCTGGGGCCTGCAGGAACTTTTATCCAAGAGTTGGGGAGGATTATTACCACTAAATATTCAAAGGAATGGTGTGAGGCCAGGGATCATGGTGTCCCTCGTTGAGTTTCCCACTGCTGGCCCACGAGGAGGAAGCAGTTCTAGTTGGGGGAAACTGCTGCTTCTTCACACTCTCACCTCATAATTACTTCTGGAAACCTACACTGAGGAGAGTTCTCCCACCTGTTGTAAACTTCTTGGATAGTGCACTAGAAAAACCCGTTAATTCCCCACTTACCAGGTGACTCTGGCCAGGGGTTCCTAAGGACGAGACATTTGAGTGGCAGCTGGTGGGAACAAAGGAAGGAGGAGAGGATGAAGAGATAGATTGAAGAGGGGGCGGGCAACAGAAAAACTTTGCCTGTCATGCTCTGGGTGAGGCCCCAAAAGCTGCTTCACGCTGACATGGGTTGCTGATTTTTGCTTATATAGTGCTGTCCCTATGTGATTTGACGATCCTTGGACAGCCAGCATTCCCCAGCTCCTCACCCCCGCCTTTCATCTTGTCGGGTTTCACCTTTGTGGTCACTTCCTTCTCCTCAGAAGGACTTGCAAAGGGCTCTTCACACACAGGTTAGTCCAAGGGTCACTCACAGACAGAAGCCAAAGGAAGGAGGGGCCAGGAGGTCAGGATGGGCCTCTGTATGGCCAAGTAACCTGGGGCTTATCACCCCACCCCTAGCAGCTTCAGTTTGTCTCATCTGCGAAAGGAATGAGGTCTCAGTCCTTCCCAGTCTTCCAGTCTTTGATAATCTTTGGAGAAATCCTTGGAGAGCTTAAAGTAACTCTGTATGATTCATGGTATGTGCAAGAAACTGTCCAAACACATTGTGGTATTTGGGGGAAATTCAATCGGGGTCAAATGACAAAGGTGTGGGCTGGGGGAAGGGCACCACAAGGACCAGTACTTCCCTTCTAGGCCGGCAAGAGTGGCCTGAGGGCACAGAATGGAGACAGGGTAGCATGGGGGTGACATCTGACTGCAGTCGATCTGGAGGGACTTGGCCAGCCTGCAGCAATTCCCCAGAGAGGGCTGGGAGAACACAGGGTCTGACCTCCTACCTCTAGCTCCCACTCACCTTTGGTGACATTGACTGACGACCCTAGGAAGTCAGTGTGGGATCCCCCCCCCACCCTGATGCAATCCTCCCAGGTCAGCATCCTGGATGCAGAGCAGAAAGATGGGGGTGGGGAGCAGGGCTAGGGGGTACAGACAGGAGATATCCAGCACAGGTCACCCCCTCTGGCCTCTAATTTTTACTCTCATCCTCTGTCCACTTGAAAAGTGTGCAGCCCCAACATAGGACCACATAAAGTCCCATCAGTTACTTACCATTGTGGGTTGGTATCAAACTCCCAAACCATTAGCTACCATTAGCTAGCCAAACTCCCACCATTAGCTACCATCAATGCTCTCCATATTAGGTAAAGAGGAAAAGAAAGGCAAGGAATGGTTAATTCATGACATGGTTCCTTTTTTGTAGCAGGTCACAAATCCCAGATGGTAACGGTAACCATAGCTGCCTATTGCCCTCATCCTCTGTGTTCCCCCTTATCCTATGCCACCTTCAGCGAGGTTGAGTTCTTTACTTTGAAGGATCACCTGAGACTTCATTCTGGAAGGATCTGTTCTTGGTGATTCTCTTCCCATTGTCAGGGGCTACTGGACAAGGAAGTGCTGAGAAGTATCCTAGTGAATGTCCTGGGAACCACACATGCAGCTGCATCCCCCAATCGCTGATCTGCCCCATGGTTCATGGGAATGAACTGGGTTGGAATCAGTCACCCTGGTCGACACAGGGATCCCCTTCATGGTTGATTAGGTGGCATGAGGGTCCCTAAAAACAGCTATACCTTGACTTCCAGGGTGAATCATTTCCCCCCTTAGATACCATATCAGTCAGGATCCCACCAGAAAAAAACAGAGCAAATAGGTTGTAACGTGAAGAAATTTATTGCAAGGAACCAGCTGCCTGCGTGTGGAGGCTGACTGGGTGAGTGTGAGCCCCACAGGGCAGGCCAGCAGGAAGGGCAGCCTGGAATTCTTGGGTAGACACTAAAGCTGCCAAACCCAGGAAGTCTCCTCTCCGTCAGGGAAACCTCAGCTGGGCCCTTAAGGCCTTTCAACTGATTGGATCAGGCCCACCCAGATTACTGAGGATTATCTTTACTTGCCGTGAAGGGACTATAAATGTTCATCCCATCCACAAAATACACAGCAACACCTAGGTTTGTGTTTGATTAGATAATGGGGCTAGAGCCTGGCCAAGCTGACACATCAAACTGACCGTGACAGGCACTGAAAATTCTGGACCCTCCAATTCCAAGATGGGAGGGATGGGAGGCAAACACCCCTTCAGAAGGTTACACTGTATAATGGTGGAAGGGATACTCTCATCCTCACTGCCTTGCTTCCCAGCCCAGTGTCTTTTGGCTAAGGGGAAGATGGCCCCATAGAGTGGTTCCCTTGGAAGGTGTGTGGCACAGGTGCAGATAGTATTGTGACCTCCTGTGCGTCATCTCTCAGCTAGCCCTGTCCCCGAGACTTCAGCAGGCCATCCCATTCTTCTATTAAGCCAGAAACATTGAGTGGTATGGTATTTGGACATTAGCCCATTGTCACACTACTGTCCCCCCACAAAATACAGGTACAGAAAGGAAAATTTTTGATAAAAGATATATTGGTCTCTTACAATGTAGAACTGATTTTTTTTTCATTTCTAACCAACATGCATGCTTTCTACAGTATGCCAAATGATGAGGCAAATCATAGCAAACCAAAAAATGTTCTCCCTGGCTCTTAGGTACTTGAATTTCAAAACAGAGTTTCAGATCATCTTCTTGAATTCCATGAAGTATTTTATGAAAGTGCAGAAAATATAGATTGGTTAGTCCCTTGTCCTAATAAGACACTGGAGTTTGTTAATCTAGCAGCACATTTGGCTGATGATACAAATGTACATTTCAGCAAGAATTCATTTTGGTCTATAACCATCTTATCAAAGAAAATGAAAAGATCTTCCCTGCTAGTTGTCTTGAATTTAGGGGATGTGATTTTCCTACTGGGGATATTGATGCTTTTGTAATGGAAGTTCACAGTCAACTTTTGGTTTCCTCAAAATATGTAGAAGCATTTTCTGAGACTTGCCACTAGATAGGAGACAACCCCCTGGCCCCATGTCTGCAACACGGATGTCATTATTGCCCGCCACAGGAAAGATGCTGGACTGTTGGAAAATCCTATATTCAAAGTTTGGGACAAGAAGAATGTGCTTCTTTAATCTGGGAAAACATTAAAGATGAGAACAGAGAAAAGGCTGAGAGCAAAACAAGGAATATGCTCTTGAACAAAAACTGTCTGTTGGTCTTTGAAGGGGCCACAAGGAGCCTAGCAAAGGATGAACTGACTGTCCTTGAGTTGTTCAAGGTTATGTGGGGGTTATGACAAAAGCTCATAGTTTAAAAAAAAACAACTTGTTTTTTTAATAAGACTTTTGAAACCTTTTAAAAAAATCACTAGAAAAGGGGCTCTTGGGTGGCTCAGTTGGTTAAGCATCTGCCTTCAGCTTGGGTCATGATCTCAGGGTCCTGGGATCGAGCCCCATGTCGGGCTTTCTGCCCAGCAGGGAGTCTGCTTCCCTCTCTCTCTGCCTTCCCTCTGCCTACTTGTGATCTCTGTCTGTCAAATAAATAAATAAAATCTTAAAAAAGAAAAAAAAACAAAGTGGATGAGCAGTTTTGGAGAGCTGGAAACAAATTTTTGCAAGTCTAAAAACTTGCTGTTGATAGTTTATTAATCAGGGCTCTCTGTAGAAACAGAGGAGAGACAGAGATATACAGAGAGACAGAGACAAGATTTTGAGGAATTGGCTCACATGACTGTGGCAAGTCTGAAATTTGTAGGGTGGTCTGGCAGGCTGGAAACTCAGATAAGAATGACATTTCAGTCTTGAGTCCAAAATTCATGAGGAAAGCCCATAGTCTGAAAACTCAGGCAGAGGTTTCCATGTTGCTGTCTTGAGGAAGATTCCTTCTTCCTCAGGAAAACAGCCTTTGTTCTTAGGGCCTTCAGCTGATTGGATGAGGCCCACCTACATTATAGAAGGTCATCTGCTTCACCTTCACTCAAAGCCAGCAGATAATAAGTGTTATTCACATCTAAAATATGGCTTCAGAGGAACATCTAGACTGCTATTTGACCAGAAAACTGGGCCCCACAGCCTAGCAAAATAACATATAAAAGTAACCTCCACAGCCAGTAAGGAAGTTTTCCAAATGTTTTTTGTTGAGAAGATAGTCAGCTCAATGTCATCACCTTGGACTGATGTGGGCTTCCTAAGAGAAGAGCTGTAAAGGTGCCTGGTGGCTCAGTCAGTTCTGCATCTGCCTTCAGCTCAGGTCATGATCCCTGGGTCCTGGTATTAAGCCCCAGGTTGGGCTCCCCGCTCAGTGGGGAAGGAGTGGTCTGCTTCTCCCTCTCCCTCTACCCACCCCCTAGAACTGCTTGTGCATGCATGTGCTTTCTCTCTCTGTCTCAAATAAATAAATCTTTTTTTTTAAAGAGAAGAACTGTAAGTTAAAAGTGAATTTTCTTTTGACTATGTTCAGCTTTATCACCACATACAAGAAAAAGAAGGATGTCCTAAAAGCTGTAGGTAGTTCAGAGAAGAATTAGCAGAGGATGAAATAGAAAGAGTAAAAATGTGTCTATTGTATCACTAGACAGAAATAAACACATTGTTGCCACATTTTACTAAATATAAATTTAGTAAATTTATATTTACTATAAGTTTACTTTATAAAGTAAATTTACTTTATAAAGTAAATTAGCCTTATTGTGCTAAAGTACACACTAAAGTACTAAAGTACTTTACTAAAAGTAAAGTAGCCTCATTGTGTT
Organism: Taxidea taxus jeffersonii; assembly: GCA_003697995.1. Taxonomy (NCBI): domain Eukaryota; kingdom Metazoa; phylum Chordata; class Mammalia; order Carnivora; family Mustelidae; genus Taxidea; species Taxidea taxus. The sequence continues at coordinate 228,393 of RCUC01137946.1, forward strand.
TATATTTTCCTTCTAAAGTTCTTACAGTCATGTATCTTGATATAGCCTATAAAACTTAAATATCTAGGGATGCCTGGGTGGCTCAGTTGGTTAAGCGGCTGCCTTCGGCTCAGGTCATGATCCCAGCGTCCTGGGATCGAGTCCCACATCGGGCTCCTTGCTCGGCAGTGAGCCTGCTTCTCCCTCTGCCTCTGCCTGTGCTTGCTCCTGCGCTCTCTCTCTATCTGACAGATAAATAAATTTAAAAAAAAAACTTAAATATCTAATAAGGAGTTAAAATAAATTGCTGTATTAGAGGATGGAAAGAAATATAATCAAAGTATTGTTATATTGTCTCACATATGGTATTTAATTAGTCCTGCTACAAATTACTACTAATTCACTAGTCCTGCTGCTGTTTTATTTAAATAATAGCATTTATGTAACAGGAAAGTGAGTAATATAGAATAATATATAATTTCAGGTACTTATTTTTCATATTTTCCTCCTATTCTCTTTTTATTGTTGTTGAAGTACAGTGGACACACAATGTTACATTAGTTTCAGGTGTACAACACAGTGATTCAACAACTCTGTATGTTACCTTGTGCTCAGGGCAAGCATAGTTACCATCTGTCACCATACAACACTACTGTAATATTGTTGATTATATTCCCTTTGATGTACCTTTTTATCTTTCTTATTTTCTTTTTTTAAGGATTTATTTATTTATTTGAGAGAGAGAGAGCATGAGCAGGGTAGGGGTCGGAGGGAGAGAGAAAAAGAGAGATTCCTTGAGCAGACTCCCCACTGAGCATGGACCCTGATGCAGGACTCGATCTTATGACCCTGAGATCATGACCTGAGATGAAATCAAGAGTCTGCTGCTCAACCAACTGAGCCACACAGGTGCCCCTATTTTTCATATTTTCATGTTAGAGGAATAACACACATGTACCTGAGTATATATCTGAGTATATGTTATGTTGCTATAGGTGGTGATTATTGTTTAGTCTTACGTGGCTGTATCCTAGGTTGACTTTCTCAGAGGCTGGTCATCCTGCCTATTGGCCAGTCCAGCCAGGAACCCGAGAGCAGGGGAGCCTGTGGATGTAACTGATGCTAATGCGGGACCCAGAGCAGAGTAGAGGTGACATGAAGTGGATGTGGAGGAGGAAGCAGACACCCTCTCAGTTTCTCAGCATAAAAGATGGATTACATATCTGGGTGTAATTCAGGTGTCCAGGACCACCAATGGCATAGCAACACGGACATATCTGGGAAATGGGGAGTACCACTTTCCAGGGAGAAACCAGCATTTCCTTAGGGCTGCTTCCTAATCTCTTTCTGAGAAGTAGCAGTACTGCTGGTGCCCCCAAGAGTGTCAGCTGAGTGTGACTTTTCATTCATGTACCTCCTGTGAGTCAAAATCATGCAGTAGTTTAAAAAAAAAAAAAAGTGTGCCCTAATCTGGTGGTTCAATTTTTTCAATGCAGAATGGGAAAAACAAAGCACAGATTTATTGTGAGACTATGGATAATAAATATGAAAGCACCTTACAAAACCGAGCAGTTAAAACATTTCTTGACATCTCTCTCTTCTGCCTTTCAGGCCACTGGAACCTTTTGAAAAATAATAATTCTCTGAAGTTGGATATTTGATTCAAACCAAGTGGTGATAACTGCTGTAATAACAACAGACATTTACTGAGGGTTGACCATGTGCCAGAATCCATGGGAAGGGTTTTTGCTTGGATTATTTTATTTAATCCTCATAACAACCTTGGAATGTTATACCACTGGTACATTTCATGACGAGGAAAATAAGGCTTAAAGCCTTAGACAATTTGGCCAAAGTTTCTGCAACTGGCAAGTAGTAGATCTGGGATTTGAACCGAAGCAGGCTGACTCAGCCCACACTTCTGAACATTTTGTAAGCGAAGATAAAAGCAGGCAACTCTTCTCTGTAGGGAGATTTTTTTATATGATATTGTAAAATGTGATAAGACACGTATACAGCAGGGGATATTCAAGTCCATCAAGATTCGTGATTTGAGCCTTCCATTGGCACCAACACAGAGTCATGATAGATTTTTTTTAATTGCCCTGCTCAAAAGAGATGACATCTCCATGATCCAGAAACACAAACCAGAAAATAAAACTGAAGGTACCAGCTTGCTGGAAGGGAGCTTATTGGTTGAAAGTCCAAATCATGCAAAGCAGGGGATGGAGCCAGGGATGGAGCACAGCTCTCCCTTACAGAGAGGCTAAAACATGCTTCTATCCACCACTGCCTAGACTGCAGATGCACACCTATTAAAATAAGGAAAGGCAAAGCTTTGCAGCCAGAATCTGGGCATTTTATCAAATGGCTCAGTGACTACAACTACAGTATCCCCAGCTATCTCCTTAAGATGAACACTCTGAAAACCCACCGAGTTTTCAGAGTACTACAGAGGATGATTACAGAGGAGATTATAGGGAGTAGGTGAAAACAACAACCCACTCCTCCACTCCTGAAAGGGAACAGTGAAAATAGCTATCACAAAATGAAACAAAACAAAAATGAACTAATTCTTGACAAGCCACACCAAATCAACAAAATCAAGTCAGGAAATGAAATCACTTTAAAGAAAATAAAAATAATAGTGCAATCTGAAAAAGACTTTTAAATGATGTGCTGAATATCTTCCAATAGTTAAAGGAAAAAGTAACAAAGATGAAAAAGATAAAAAATTAAGGACTTAAGCCAGGCAGAAACAGAAAATGAACAGATGGGTATGAAAAGGGACCATTTAGAAATCCTGGAGATAAAGTAGTGTATCACTGAAATTTAGAAAACTTAATAGGGCAGGAGAAACTCTAGATTGAATGGCTAAAGAGAGCGTTGACGAACTGGAAGATCACAATGGAGGAATTCACCCAGAAAGTAGCACAGAGGGATAAGTTGTCTGAAGAGACAACATTATGAAGTGTTTGACATCATTAGTCTCAGATTGCATTAAAAAAAAAAAAAGCTAGATACTGTCAGTCAGTCCTAAAACAAAATGAAACAAATGTTGAAAATACGAGATATAAAAAGTTACCATGACTAAAAGCTGACCAAATGCCATATTAGTCAGGGCTCTCCAGTGACACAGAACCAATAGCATGTATATGTATATATGTGTGAGTATGTATATGTATATAAAGAGATTTACTATAAGGAATTGGCTCATGTGATTACAGATCAAGATCTGCAGGGTGGGCTGGTAAGCTGGAGGTCCAGGAGGGCTGACAGTGTAATTCTAGTCTGAAGGCCAACAGGCTTGAGACCTGGGGAGATCTGATATTTTGGTTCAAGTCCAAAAGGCTGGAAAAAGCAATGTCTCAATTCAAAAGCTATCAGGCAGGAGGAATTCTCTCTTACTTGAAGGAGGCTCAGCATTTTGTTCTATTCAGACCCTCAACTAATTGGATGCCTCCACCCACATTAGAAGCAGCAGAGACTTTGTTTAGTCCACTGATTCAAATGTTAAGCTTATCCAGGATTACCCTCACAGACATACCAAGAATAATTTTTAAAAATTTTTAAGATTTGTTTGAGAAAAAGAGAGAGAGGGAGAGAGAGAATCTCAAGTAGACTCAGCACGCCAAGCCTGATGTGGCGCTAGATCTCATGGCCCCGTCATGACCTGAGCTGAAATCGAGGTGGGTACCTAACCAACTGCGCCACCCAGGCGCCGTAGACCAAGAACAATTTTGATCAAATGTCTAGTCTCCCTGTCAAGGTAACACATAAAATGAACCATCACACATGGCTCTGGGGAATGTACCAGGCACAGCATCCTGGTCAGTCAGGGAAATAAAGGGAGGAAAGGCCCCTTCTTTTTGGCAAGATAGGAGAATGGGTCCTAAGGATGGAGCCCTTCGGTGTAGATGGCTGTGATTCTGGATGCTGTAGCAGAAAACACATGTTGTTTGAAAACAGGGAGAACTGGATAAGACACCCTTACTGGCTACATGACATTGACCTTGGACATGTTACTTTAATTCCTCTGAGTCTCAGTTTCCTCATATTTTCAAACAGAAGAATTATAGTACTTATGTCAAAGGGGTATGGAGAAGATTTTAAGAGATAATGTATGAAACCCTTAGCAAAATACCTCACCTATATTAGCTCTGCAGTGGTCAGCCTTGGATTCAGACAGCTGACCTGTCTCTGGTCACAGCTAGATCTACCCTCATTATGAGCAAGAGAGGATCCTGCAAAGGAGGGATCCAGGAGATGACATACGACGGACTTGGGTCTGAGCCCTGCTCTGCCTCCTGCATATTAGCTGTGAGTAAGTCCCCCCTTTATACTTTGTTTGCTTCTCATCTACCAACTGAGGGCAACATATGGCCTCTAGAACAATGTTTCTGAACAGGGAGCAACACCCCCCATGACATTTGGCAATGTCTGGAGGCAATTTTTCAAAAATTTAAGTTCAATTTTGTCAACATATAGTGTATTTTTAGTTTCAGGGGTCAAATCTAGTGATTCATCAGTGGCACATAACACCCATTGCTCATTCCATCACGTGCCCTCCTCAATGCCCATCTCCCACTTACCCCACCCTCTACCCACCTCCCCTTCAGGAACCCTCAGCTTGTTTCCCTAGAGTTGAGTCTCTTATGGTTTGCCTTCCTCTCTGTTTTCATCTTATTTTATTTTTCCTTCCTTTCCCCTATATTCTTCAGTGTAGAGACATTTTTGATGGCCACAGTCAGGATGGGGTTTGCTTCTGGCATCCGGTGGGTGGAGTTTAGGGAGGCACCGCAACTTTCTGCAATGCGCCCAGCCAACTGACAAAGCATTAGTTGTGCTGAAGTTGAGAAATTCTGGGATAGAAAACTTCAATGAAATCATGTTTACAAAAGGCTTGGCTGAAGAAATGCAAATTAAAGCTATCATCGTCGTCATCATAGTCATCACCACAGGAAAAGGAACGGATAGAGAGTTTGTGGGTTTCTGCTCTTCTTCCCCTTATCTCCTCTTCCTCTTCCTCCTCCCTGCATGGCTGGGTACTAAGCAAGGAGAGGAAATGTGACTGGTCCACTGCAGCATTCCTGTGCTCAGAACCCAGGAGGGAGAGACCACTCACGACCTCCCATAAAGAAGGTCTGGAGGCTGCAGGTTCAACGGCCAAGTTCTGGAATGCTGCTTCCAGGCAGCCACACCCAGAACACCTTCTGGTGCTGTCCCCAGAGGCAGCCTTCCATAGCTCCTGGGTTGATTTGGCTGGAACCTTGGGCCTGGGGGTCTTTGCCACCAAGCCCAGCCACCCAGACGGGGCTCTCCCACAAGGGCGCCTGCCCCACCTCCAAGCTGCTCTGGAGATTTGGCACACTCTGCTCAGCCCTTAGTCTTAAAGGAGGTTTTTCTTTACTCTGTGTGAGGTTGTTCTGTGACAGGCATTGGAGGAGGAAGGGATGGCTAAGGAGAAAAGGTGAGGGGAGAGAAGAGCCACATCCAGCCCCTGCGGGAGTGCTGTCCCACTCTCTGGACTCACCCTTCAGAAATTTCCCAGGACAGAAGGTCTTCCTCCCACCTCTGCAAGGGAGGCCAGGGGAGAAGAGGCAACCACCCAGAAGTAAAACACGAACAGAACAAGTGTCCCTGGTCATCACATCCATGTAAGGTCTGGCCATCTCTCCAAGGCCCTCGCCTGGAGCCCAGTGTTCCCCCGATCCTGTCCTCAGCTGGATTTAAAAGGCAGGGACAGCAGATCACACTCACACCCCTCTGAGGAAGCATCGCTGCTTTTCATGAGCTTAGCCCCAGCAGAGAACAGTCTAGGCACCAAACTTTCCCCAGGGGGTGGGTTGCAGTTCTCCCCTTTGAAGTAGTTCCCAACAATAATACTGTAACCTAAACGAAGCCTGCTCTTCTCAGGCAGAGCCTATTTTCTCTCGGAGAACCACAACAGGGGTGGGGGGTAAGCCTTCCTCCACAGAACATGCTTTCCTGGCCGGCCATGGGTTGAACTTTTTTTTTCTTTTCCACCAGAGAGCCATAAACACAGAGATACCAAAGAGTTAATTTGCGTTTTTTAAACCTCCTTCCCAATGCCCGCTCTCATTCCTGCATAAAATCCTCATGTCCAGACATCAAATCAGTAAGCCCTGTTGCCTGTCAGAAAATACAATGTCAGGCCATTAGTATGTTAATAAGTCCGGAGGGCGACAGGTGGCCTACTAGACAGCTCAATTAAGCTGCTCATTAAACACACGCTAACGAACAGCCCAGGCAGGGCCTGAACAGCACCATTCTGTAATGACATGATGTCAGAGTGAACAAATGAGGAAAAATAACAAAAACATTACAGCAGGGACAGACGCCACTAATAAGGACCCCTCGCACTACATCAGCCCGCAAATCAATGAGCCACAGGGATCAAAAAACTCGACCCAACATTCTCAGGAGACTGAATGCAGCAAGATTTTTTTGGTCAGTACTTCACAAAAAAAAAAAAAAAAAAAAAAATCCAACCCCCTAAACCTAAAAATGATCGCAGAATAATATCACAAATTGTTTTAAAAAATTAAGAGCAGAAGTTGGACACAGGGCTCATCACGAAGTCTGAGAAATGTGTTTTGTTGAGTTTTAATGAAAATCATTATTTAATGGGATCATCATTTACATTTGATTGGCATCTTTTTTTTTTTTTTTTAAGCCCACAGGTTTGAATCATTTGCCTGCTCTGCTGCTTAGCCAGGTTAAGGGCACAGAGGAATTGTGAAAGAGCTGGGAGCCAAGTTTCTTAGGTGAAGATTCTTCTTATTATTTGAAAAGAAGGGATTTCCAGCAGTCGCTAGAGGTTTCTCTCATTTTCAAGTAAGGGGCTTCCTGAATAATAAAAAATCAAATCTCTACCAGGCCTGGCTCTGATGTTAGAGACACATAATGCTAAACTAATAGGCTGGTTTGCCATTAGAAGGTCATGATCTTGGCTATTATCTTTTGTTAAGTTAGCAACTGACACCTTCTCTGTGTGTAGACTTTCTTCAAGCCTCACGGAGGTGCTGTTCCTCACCAGGCTGGCAAGCTGAAGGCAGGCAGAAAACACATAACCACGGCGTTCTGAGCGACTTTTATGGGGTTGAGGCAGAGACCCTTGGAAGCATAGTTCTTCCCACTTTGGGTGAGCTACCTCTGTCCAAATCCATGGTCTCAGTGTATGATTGGGGCAGGCTGTACCTGGGTGTCCCTGAGCAGGTCACTTTACCTCCCTAAATCTGTTTCCTTATATATACATGTGATTAGACTGGGTATTCTCTCCACCGTTCCATTCTAAGAGGGTCTCCAGTACAATATAAATGTAAGATGCTCATGCAATTTGCCATTTGGTTAGCAAGACAAAGCTTGTTCCTGAAAACAAAGAATTCAAGACCAAATCCAGTGTGCTACCGGGAAGTACACTAAGAAACTGAAGACATCAGGGGTTGGTAAGGGCTTCTACGTCAGTTCCCAGGAAACCTGCTGAGCCAGACTAGACTGGAGCGTGCAGGGAGGAGGGAGCTCCTGCTGGTCCTTGAGAGACCAGAACGGGAAGTAGAAGGGCTCGATGTAGGCTAGAGCAGATGCCTTTTTTTGCACAAACTCCTATCAATAAAAACAAGTTAGATCATACTCCTAATAGTGTATTTATTTTGTTAGAAAGCATATATTACTACACTAATATATTATCGACATATTAAACTATTTGGCAGATAAGGCAATTTTAAACATTGAGATTAAAAAAAAAAACAAAAACAGAAGTCCAAACATATTTTTCTCTGCGCTCCAGAGGATCATCATGGAGAGCTTCTGGGGATACACACGCCGCAGTCTGGAGACCACTCTTCCAGGTGTAAGGACAGAGGAGAAAGGATGTTGAAGGACAAGCACAGAGTGCGCACGTGTTTGCATGTGTGCGTGTACGCGGTGTGTATACAGAGGGTTGAACAGTGCATGATCGGACTGGCCTACGGAGGCAAGCTGCAAAGCAGAGAGATACAGGGTAGGATGTGGCAAAGCCACAGGAGATAATAACGTGCATGACAGAGGTGAGGGGGAGCTTGGTGGGCTTGGGGCTAGGAGGACACAGCAATTGGGCTTTTTGTCTTAGTGATGCTAAGGTATGGATCAAGGCCAGCAGGTATAATGGCATGCAAACCTCTAACAGACCTCTTTGCTCAAGGGACCGTAGGGAATACAGATATGAGAACACTTCATTCCTGCCCTGAGGGATACAGTTCAGTCATTCATTCAACTCACATTTATTCAGGAACTTCTGCTTGCTAGTCTCTGCCGTATGTGTTGGGAATAATGGCAAATGATACAAGCTTGGTCCCAGCCCTTATGAGCTATGGTCAAGTGGGAGAGACAGGCCTATTATTTGACTAACTGCATTTCAAGCCAGACTGTGTTAAAGGGGGTGGCAGGGGAGGGAACAAAGGCTTGCAGGAACATAGATGTGGCTGTGATTAATTCAATCTGTAAGAATCAAAGGAAGTTCCTGGCACCATTAGGAGCTCTAGACCAGTGCTATCCAATAGAACTTTCTGCAGAGACAAACATGTTCTTTATCTGCCTGTCCAATAGGATAGCCCCATAGGGCTATTAAGCACTTGAAATGTGGCTAGAGTGACTGAAAAACTGAATTTTTAATTTTAATCAGCTGAAATTTGAATAGTCACACCTGGCTAGCGGCTACCATGTTGGGATAACACAGCAGGTCATGGGTGAAGTGACTGGGCGTGACTTTCATGTGGAATGACATGTCTTCTTTCTTAAAACCTGTACTTTCCCTCTGTGCAGGGCGATGGCGTCCTAGAAATTGGGGGAAACAGCTGTTCCCTCAGTAATGCTGAATTCCTGGTGATAGTTACGAGGCCACACACGGTGGGTGTACTGATTGATGCTGGCATGGGCATAGTGATTGGTAGAAAATGAAAAAGAACTTTCAATTTAGAACATCTTGCCAGTGTTTCTCCTCTGGTCTGAGTTCAAATCCACCTCTGGCAATAGTAAGTGTACGTCCCTTCAGACAGTACCATCTTGGAAAGCTTGGAGAACCCTAAAAGCAGTACCAGCTCACCCACCAGGGGGCAGTGCATGTGCCTCAAGATCACTTCCACACATCAGGAGGTCTTGGACCTGCCTGGCTACTGTTGTTTTCCAAGGAATGGGGAGAACCACTTAAGTCCTACCTTTTCCTTTCCTTTATTGCTGTATTGGATGATCTAAAACAAGTGAAGTGGAGAAGAGAATTTTTCTTTAGATGTTAAAGCTAAGTTAATCAAATGACAATGGATATTGGAATGAACTTCAGTTTTGTTTAGGTTTGCATATTTTATTATCACTGTGATGAGGACAGGAAGAGAAAATGTCCAAAGCCAAGACTACTGAGTGGAGATGGGAGGAAGGGGGAACTTCTATTCAAAGATGGCAAGTTGAACACAGGGTTTAGTCTCCAGTGCCTCCTGAAACTTTCCTAAAACAGCAGCAGAGGAGATATTTTGGAGAAGACACAAACCTACAGGATGAAGAGAACAGGAAAGATGGGAGTAATAAAAAGATTGGAAGCTGGGAAGCAAATGTAAGCTTGGTAACTGATGTGACAGAGCTGAAAAAGTGGAGTCATAAGCCCCCAATGGGGACAGCAAAAAGCAACCCACTGGCCCAGGAACTGATGACTTTTGGGACCTTTGTAAGTGGGAATAGAGGTGGACCTACTAGCAGAATGACCAACTAAAAGTCCTCTTAAGAAGTAGTTGGATCTCCAATCTTCATCTGTTCTATAAAGTCAGGTAAGAAAAATGTTCACATTCGGAATGTTGAGATCTCCAGCAATTTTCCTGATCTTGTATCCAGAATAATGGTAGCAAGAGTTATAACTTCCACATGAGAGACTGTGAGAGGTTTCACTGCAGCTCTTCCAACAATGCAAGAGAAAAGACTCCAAGATACTGAGATCCAAAGTTTCCCAGGAAAATGGCCCAGGAAGATCACTGAACAAAAGCCCATTGTTGCCAAGCCCTACGCATGTACACAGAGCATCAGCTTTTAGTGCCCCACTTACGAATATGAAGAGACATTTAAGGGCCAGTTGATATTTGAGAACAGCCTCTAACAGAAAAGGCAGAACCAGAAAGGAGGGGGGAAGTAATGGAAGCAACAGAAGCTATAGAAATTATATAGGGAGAAAAAAAAGTTTAAGAATGATAATTAACATTCTCAGAGAGTAAGGAGAAAATAGTGCATCCATGAAATAAGAATAGGGTTCTATTATGTTGTACATCTTAAACTGTCCATTTTTTCTCAGTAAAACTGAGAAAAAATAATAGGATTCTGATTTTTAAAAAAACATTCAGGGAGTGCCTGGGTGGCTCAGTTGGTTGAATGTCTGACTCATGATTTCAGCTCTGGTGATGATCTTGGGGACTGGAATAGAGTCTTGTGTCAGGCTCTACATTCAGCAGGGAGTCTGCTTGGGATTCTCTCTCTCCTTTTGCTGCTCCCCCCTGCATGAGTGTCTCTCTCTCTCTCTCAGGGTGCCTGGGTGGCTCAGTTAGTTAAGCATCTGACTCTTGATTTTGGCTTAGGTTATGATCCCAGCATTGTGAGATCTAGCCCAAATCAGGCTCAGAGTGGATCTCTCTCCCTCTCCATGTACCCCTCTTCCCACTCATACTCTTTATAGACAGATAGATTGATAGATTTTTTTTAAATCTCTAAAATAAATAAATAAATCTTAAAATACATTCAGAGAACAGGCAAAAGTGCTTGGGAAGAGCAGAAATTTAAAAAAGCCAAGGACAGCACTGAGAATGTATAGCAAAAACACAAAGAGAAAAAAAGAAGAAGTGGGGCACCTGGGTGGCTCAGTGGGTTAAAGCCTCTGCCTTCGGCTCGAGTCATGATCCAGGGTCCTGGGATCGAGCCCCACGTCGGGCTCTCTGCTTGGTGGGGAGCCTGCTTCCTCCTCTCTCTGCCTGCCTCTCTGCCTACTTGTGATCTCTGTCAAATAAACAAATAAAATCTTAAAAAAGAAGAAGAAGAAGAAGAAGTGATGAAATGAGAGGACCATACCAGAACACTGAAGCCCAAATATGGAAAGCAGATCCAGACACAATGGGAGGAAATCTCCCAGATAAATAATGCATGAAAACTTCCTAGATATTAAGTTTCTGAATTTCATAATTATATCCAGCACCATGGATGAAAATTGATTTACCAAGACACATCATTGTGCAATTTCATCACACTGGGGATAACCAGAAGATATTAAGTGTTTCCAAGGGAGAAAAAAAAGAAAAAAAAAAGGCTTTACATGAAGGATTAAGAATCAGAACAGCATTGGACTTTTTTTTTTTAAGATTTATTTAGTCATCCTGGGAGGTAGGGGCAGAGGAAGAGGGAGAGGGGGGTGCCTGGGTGGCTCAGTGGGTTAAAGCCTCTGCCTTTGGCTCAGGTCATGATCCCAGGGTTCTGGGATGGACCCTGAGTCAGGCTCTCTGCTCAGCGGGGAACCTGCTTCCTCCTCTCTTTCTCTGCCTGCCTCTCTGCCTACTTGTGATCTTTGTCTGTTAAATAAATAAAATCTTAAAAAAAAAAAAGAGGGAGAAGGACAGAATCCCAAGCAGACTCTCCACTGAGCACAGAGTGCTACATGGGGCCGGGTCCCAAGACCCATGAGATCATGACCTGAGCCAAAATGAAGAGTCAGATGCTCAAATGACTGTGCCACCCAGGCGCCCCAGCACTGGACTTTTTAACAACAATATGAGAGAAGACAATTGGGAAATGTTTCAAATCCTAAACAAACAAACAAACAAACAAAAATATATATATAAAATAGTTAATGCCTATATATATATAATCAATGCCAAAAAATTGGTGTGTATGTGTGTATACATATAAACCTAGATATATATTTGTGTGTATGTGTGTATATATATAAACCTAGATATATATATATATCTATATATATATATCTAGGTTTTGGGCATATATATAATATTTGGCATATATATATATATAATATTCCCAAAGGTAGAATTCTATACCTAACAAAACTATTAATCAAATGTGAAGGTGTAATAAGTATGTTTTCAGATATGCAAGGGCCTTATAAGGAGTCTACCGGAGCTATTTTTTATCAAAAAAGAAGTAGAATTTTCAAAAAAGGAAGATGCAGGGTCTGGGAAACAGGGGGTTCCAGCACAAAAGAGAGGTGAATTTACCTCTAATAAAATGGCTGCATAGTAGACATGGGGGTAACCAATCAGAAGGTTCTGGAAGTACTTCTTCAGAAAGATGAAACTATTGTGTGAACACATTGAGAAGAGGGCAGAGTTGAGGGAGAAATTATTAAAACAAACCAAACCAAAAAAATGAAGAATTGTTAACTTTAGCAGGAGTGTAAGTTTCAGGGATGGAAAATGAACACAGCATCCAGGAGTTAGCTATTCACAGCATTTAGATAATTAAAAAGATGTAAAAACTTTAACATTAATCTCCAAAATTTCTTTTTTTTTTTTAGTATAGTTGACACACAATGTTACATTAGTTTCAGGTGTGCAACATAGTGATTCAAAGTCTCCATATATTATCCTGCTGTGCTATTACAGTATCATTGACCATACTCCCTATGCTGGATCTTTTATCCCTGCGACTTTGTCATTCTGTAACTGGAAGCCTATACTTCCCATTCCACTTAATATCCAAAACTTCAATGAAACCATACAGGGAGAATGGAGGAAACACATCCATGTGTATATGTGTATGTGTATACATACATGAGTATGTGAGCGTGTGTGTACATGTTGTGTGTCATATGAAACAGTAAAATCCTTTCTTCTGTGGAGGAAGTCAATACTCAGTGCCAAAAACCAAACACCAAGAAAGAGCAGCACCTGGGTGGCTCAGTCGATTAAGTCTCCATTTCCGGTTCAGGTCATGATCCCAGGATTGATCCCAGGTCATGATCCTGGGATTGAGCTTGGGCTGCCTTGGGCTCTCCACTCAATGGGGAGTCTGCTTCTCCTTCTCCCTCTGCTGCTCCCCCTGCTCATGCTCTCTCTCTCTTTTTAACAAAGAAATAGCAATAAGATCATATTCCTACAGACACATAGATGTAAATATCAAGAGAATCAGTTAAAATGCAAGTGATTGCCTTGGGATTAGGAAATGGCAGAGGGGAGTGGAGAGTTAAGGAACTGCTGTTCATTGTGAGCTTTTCAAACCTATCTGACTCTCTAAATTCTGTGGATTTATAACTTTGATTTAAAAAAACTAAATTAAAACCATTTTAAAAATAAAGGGAAAAGACAAATGGCTCAGAGTTACAGAGCAGGTATAGGAGAATGAGACTCACTTGAAAACCTGCAGGGACCAGCAGGCTACTGCTTGGCAAAGAGCCCGTTGGAAGATTGGGCCACCCTCAATGCTACCGTCTGCCTCCATTCTTGATCTGTCCTTAATAGGGGATGCTTTGCTTCGTTAACCATGTGAAAACTGTTCAGATTCATCACACAACACTAGCTTCATGGTCCCACTCTCTGCCAGTGTTTATTCAACACGTATTGACAGTTTGCTTCTCGATGAGTCTCTCTAGCTTTGGGTCTCCCTCTCCTGTGCCTTCTCCCCTCAAAACTACACACATGACATCTCAGAGCAGCATGCACATTTCAGCACGAGTGTAACAAGCAGAAGAGATGAATCCTGCCTCTAGCTGATGCAGGTCTCCAAGCCTCACAGAAATTAGTTTGTGAAATCAAATGAGTTGAGTATTTCCCTTTGCTTTTCCCTATAGGGCTTCACGCCTCCTCCTAAATTCAAGCCCTAGTTATGCCTTACCTTCTCTAGGAAGTCTTTCTGAACAAGGACCGGCTTCCCAAAGATCTCTTCGATGTTTGTCTCACACTCTTCTTGCAAGGTGTCCAAAGCCCTTCTGAGCAACGGGCCGAGTGCCTCCTGCTCCGAATTGTTTATTTCATTTTTCCAAGTGCCACCTGAGGACAAGGGAACAGATCTTGCATCTGGCCCCAAACAGTATAGGAAAAGCTCAGTTGAAACTTATAAATTTGGTTCCAGGAGCCCTACAAAATAAAAGGAAATCCTGTACAAATACACACACATTTTGTTCCACCAACTGGTTACATTTGATGAAATTTGATGAATTTGTTCTCCTTGTTTTTCAGTAATTATAATAATCTTTAAATAAAGGGTCCTTATCTTCAGGGTACCTGGCTGGCAGGTTGATGGAGCATGTGACTCTTGATCTTGGGGTTGTGAGTTCAAGCCCCAGGTGGCACATAGAGATTGCTTTTAAAAAAAAGTCTTTATCTTTTACAGGTTTACAGTAAATATTTACATATGTAGCTGTATGATATTTGGGATTTGTTTCAAATTAACTTGCTGCCTAAAGAGAAATAGGTGGTGGTATAAATGAAACCAGAATCCAGGAATTGATGCTTTTTGTACCTGGATGATGAGTAACTAGAGGTAATGTGTGTCATCTCCTATACTTTTAGTTTGTTTGCCTTTTTTACAGTAAAATTTTAAATAAATAAATATCACATATATGTATGATTTATATGAACTGAAATGGAGGAGTGTTGGACATTGGTGATTTGTTTTCCAGTTCAGCCTCCTTTACCTGACAGAAGTGCTAGAGGAGTTAATGATTTGCCCAAGGTCACAACATGGCTGATTGGTGACAATGTTGGGCGCAGACCTCAGATCTAATAACTCCCAGTGTAGTGGACTCTGGGACAGCACAGGTAGAAGAGAGGGAAGAGGAGGAATGCTGGCTGCTTTATTCTTTCATTTGCAAGTTTTAAGTCTTCTTAAAAATATAAATTTCCTAGTTAAGATAATAGTTTCAGCTGTTATCATGCAATTATACCTCAGTGTGAGTGAGTGCGACATCCTTTTCTGAGAAAGAATCTGCTAAGACTCTCCAGAGGAAAAGGAGTAGAGGCTGAGGGAAAGTGCGGGACTTCAAGGACAAGGGCTCTGACCATAAAAGGTATCTACTCAAAATGTCTGAGGGCAGAAGATATTAGTCCTGGCTTCTCTAGGTGTTGAAATTAAAGTTGGGCTTTTTAAAAATACATTTTCGTGGAGAGCCTGGTGCCTCAGTTGGTTAAACGTTGGATTCTTGATTTCAGCTCAGGTTATGATCTCAGGGTCCTGGGATCGAACCCCACATCATGCTCTGTGCTCAGCTCCTTTATCTCTCCCTTTGCCCCTTCCACAGCTCACTTACTCCCTCTCAAATAAAGAAATCTTTTAAAAATACATTCTTATGTTTTCCACATTTCCTGCAAGAAGACATATTACTTTTATTATTCCTTCAGTCAGTTATTTAACAAATATTTACTGAGTGTCTTCTATGAGTCAGACTCTATCCTGGGTGCTGGAATAAGACTCTGAATAACAAATCTGGTTCTTCCTTTTGGGAAGTTGTGGTAAAGGTGGCCTTGGGAACACACCAAGTTCTTCTGGAGACCCCTGAATCTAGATCAACAGATTGGTGCTGGAGGGCATCACACCCACCTCCATGAAGTGAGGCTCCTGGTGCTGAACTCTCTGAGTTTAAGTCCCATTTCCACTGTGTAACCTTAGGCAAGTCACTTAACCTCTCTATGCTTTGGTTACCTCATTCATAAAATAGGGATAATAATAATTATACCCAGTTCTCAGGGCAGTATTTGGGGTACTCTAACTAAAAAATTGTTCACTGTCAGAAATTCACATTTAACCAAGCTTCTGCATTTATCTGGCTACACTATTTCCCCAGTGTCCTCAGCTTGGAAGCTAGATGCTCAGAAGGACTCAGCTCAGGCACTTCTGTCTGTGCTGGCCTGCACAAGGTGTGCCTGGACTGGCTCATTCCATGCCCTGGTCCCCTCCAGTCTGGGCTCTGAGGCAGCATCTGTGGGCTCCAGGCGGGCAGGGGCATGCTGGCCTTTATCATCACTGTGCCCCAGCACTCTGCATGGAATAAGGCACAGACTAGGTGCTCTATAAAGAGCTGAAGAATACATGGTTGATTAAGCTATCTGGGCTCTTTGAAAAATGAAACAGAAAGAAAAAAATCAGGTGTTTTCTAGCATATATCCTTTCTTAGAGGGTATTTTCCTAAAATCCTTATTTTAGATGCTGTCAGAGGATAAATAATTTCACCCAGAAATGATTGTAAATGGCTCACTTCGCCAGGAATTTCATTGCAAGAGGAAATGTGGACACTCGGATTTAATGAAATAACCACGGCCCCCAAGGAGGCAGTGAGTGCCGACTCCAGGCCCGGCAGGGGGCACAGAGAGTCTCAGCCACGGTAGAGGCTGGAGTCAGTGTGAAGCAGAATCAGGCCCAAGAGCCACATCACAGCAGATCCTGCTGCCCATCCTGCTGAGTTTTAGAGCTTTCAGATTCTGTGTGTCCTGGGTCATCATCTTAAGCTGTACCTTGGTGAGTCTCTGTTGATGGAAGGATATAGACAAAGGCTAGTTTAGTACACTTTATAAAGGCAGAAATGAGGTTTTTTCAGATCAAGGTGTTCAAAGTCTAGAACAAGACAAGACCAAGGAGGTCAGGCCAGCAGCAGATGGTCTAAAGCAACAGCATTCACACTTTGGTGTGCTTTCAAATTACTTGGTGTGTGAAAAATATAGATGCTCAGACCTTACCTAAAACCTACTGAATCAAACAACATAGAACTGGTCCCTAGATCAGTCCTGGGCTATTCTCCTGAGTGGGTCAAGACAACTCATGGATATTCACGACTCTGGACAGAGTTATGGTTCTTCAAGCTT
Organism: Taxidea taxus jeffersonii; assembly: GCA_003697995.1. Classification (NCBI taxonomy): domain Eukaryota; kingdom Metazoa; phylum Chordata; class Mammalia; order Carnivora; family Mustelidae; genus Taxidea; species Taxidea taxus. The sequence goes on from RCUC01137946.1 coordinate 245,201, forward strand.
GGTTTCCTGGGACAGCATGTTGTTTTCTTTGTGTCTCTCCTTCAAAAGCAAATGTTACCCTCTGTGGTTGACTGCTAACTGGGCAGAAGCAGAGAGTCAAGTCTCATTAGTCTGAGTGTAGATGGAATTGTGGTACCATGACACCTGAGAGCTGAAAAAGAGTGAGTATGGAGGTAATTGATCCAACTGGATGAAGGACTGGAGACCCGGAGATGGACTATTTCTTGCCCACCCCTCCAAACTCACATCCAGGTTCTGCTCTATCTACCCCATCCTATGAAAGGAGATTTCAGACCCCAAAGCATGGGGTGTGGACAAGAGGGTGCTGCTATTTCCACCCCAGATGATGGGACCACCCTGGAGATGGTTGAGTTTTGCGGTTGTACACTTCACATCTGCCTGCTTTGGGAGCTCCAGGAATCCCCTCTTCCTTCTGCCTTAACACCCTAATCAGCAATGAGGAAGTAGAGGGACCCACACATCACCCAAACTTTGCAACAGCGGGCACCGGAAACCTAGGTTCCCTCACAGTGTAGGATGGTTACTTCACCATGCAGTGGCCTCTCAAAGCCAGTGGCACCCAAGGGGCAGGAATTGGGCCCATGGTGGGGTGCTCCTGCAGGCTCTATGGAGCCCTGGCCTCTCTTCTTTGCCCCAGCAGGTGGTCCCACGTGTGGGGTTGCTGGTCTTGCCTCCGGTCCCTGGCAGGGCAGGGAGGCGGGTGAGGACGAGTGTGAAAATCTACCAGAGCCCTCTGCAAACCCACAGTGGGGACTTTGTGGCCGTATTAAAGTGCCTCCCCTTCCTCTGAAAAAGGATTAAGGGCAACAAGTATTTGAGCCTCCAGCTCTTTTGAAAAGAAACTCGGTCTTAAGTGCTAAGCTCAGATTCCAGGAACTGGGCTCCACCACTGCAGCTGCTCAGAGCTCAGGGTCACCATTGCATGCGGATGGATTTGCACCAGCTCTCGGCATGGGGGTGGGGCAGACCAGATGTTTTAAGGGGATTATCGCCTAAAAGACAAGTCCGGTTTTCCTGTGTGCCGCTCACGTCTTAAAAGGCAATTTTCCCACATAGTGCCACCAAAATTGGAGGGAATGGAAAGTAAGAGTTTACATCTTCTGATTTGCATACAAACCCCCACCCCCACCCCAAGGCTTCAAGTACCTGATCTTATGTAATCCTCACAATGAGCACATTGCAAGGGCTGCACTGTGTCCTTTCCAAAATTCCTATGTTGAAGTCCAAACCCTCACTACCTTGGGATATGCCTCCATTTGGAGATGGAGTCTTTAAAGGGGTAGTTAAGGTACAGTGAGGTCATTAGGGTGGACACCAGCCCAATATGACTAGTGTCCTTACAAGAAGAGATTAAGACACAGACATGCACAAAGGGAAAGCCAGGTGAGGACCCAGGGAGAAGTTGACTGTCCACAAACCAAGGAGTGAGACCCGGAAAAAAACCAACCCTGCCAACACCTTGATCTTGAACTTCTATCCTGCAGGACTATGAGAAAAGAAATTTACATTGTTTAACCCACCAGTTGTGATATTTTATTATGGTAGCCCTAGTAAACTAATGCAATCCCTCCTTCACAGAATGGGAAACCAAGGCTTAGCCAGGTTAGGTAAAATGCTCAAAGGTAGATAGCTCAAGTAGCCCATCTTGGGCCCATGTTGGTTCCCAACTGTGTTTGCAAATGAAAGTCATGAGAGCAGTTTAAGAAAATCAAGAACCATCTTTTTTTTTTTTTTTAAAGATTTTATTTATTTATTTGTCAGAGAGAAAGGGAGAGAGAGCGAACCAGCACAGGCAGACAGAGTGGCAGGCAGAGGCAGAGGGAGAAGCAGGTTCCCTGCTGAGCAAGGAGCCCGATGTGGGACTCGATCCCAGGATGCTGGGACCATGACCCGAGCCGAAGGCAGCCGCCCAACCAACTGAGCCACCCAGGCGTCCCAAGAACCATCTTTTGGGACCTAGCTAGGAGCTTCTTGAGGTGGTCTCTGAGAGCTGCGTTTTTTTTCTTTTTATTTAAGCTTTATTTAAACATATAATGTAACCCCACCACCCTCTCCCAACCCCTCTCCCCCCCCCACTCCCCTCAGTTTGTTTTGTGACATTAAGAGTCTCTTAGTTTGTCTCCCTCCCGATCCCATCTTGTTTCATTTTTACTTTTCCTACCACCTTAACTCCCACCCCCGTTGCATCTCCACTTCCTCATATCAGGGAGATCATGTGATAGTTGTCTTTCTCCGATTGACTTATTTCGCTAAGCATAATACGCTCTAGTTCCATCCATGTCGTCGCAAATGGCAAGATTTCATTTCTTTTGATGGCTGCATAGTATTCCGCTGTATATATATACCACCTCTTCTTTATCCATTCATCTGAGAGCTGCATTTTTGACACGTTCCCAGAATACCTAGTCAATTTTTAAACTAAGTCAGTAGATAAAGCATACACAGGGAAGAGCTCACTGATGGGGGAATATATCTTCACACATGAAGAGCAGTTTATTTAAAAGACAAATTCACAGTCAAGCCTCTGTTTCTGTCCCCCACATGGTTGGTATGATTTATAGTGTGTGGAGGGACATCAAGAACTCAACACTACCTCTGTCTAACCAAAACTCCCAGCAGCTTCGAATCCACCTCATCCCAGAGGCAGATCCACTCCACCCCCATGATGGGATTGATCCGTGCTGCCCACTGCCAGGCAGAAAAGGAGTCTTCCCTGAAAGGTCTCTTGTTACTGTTGACTGCTGTCCTCCCTTGAAGGACTTCATCGTAGACATAACACACATTTGACATGAACCTCACAATGTGCATCTAAATACATTAACGGGTTGTGGGGTCACAGCTCTCTAGAAGCACATCTTCTTTAGCTGAGAGGTTGCAGTGGGCTTGTTCCGTGCTAGAATTTCGAGAACTGGCTTGTTGCTTCAGACACAGACAAACCATGTCACAGCCTGGTGGTAAAGGGATTCTGCTCTGTTGAAGTCCTTAGGTGGAAAGGAATACATCAGGGTCTAATTACAGCCATGAAGGGGCATTTTTTCCCTTGTAAACTTTGTCCTTCCTGACTTATGGGGTTGTGTGGAAGACCCACCCATTGCCGTGTAACAAAACTCCCTGAAACTTGGCAGCTTAAAAGAACACAAATATTTTTTTTAATCTCACAGTTCCAGTGGGTCAGGAATTCAGGAGCAGCTGGGCTGGGTGGTTCTGCCTGGCTCAGGGTCTTCCACATGGCTGCAGTCAAAGTATCAACGGAAGCGGCTGCCGTCTGAAGGCTTGACCAGGGTGGGATCTGCTTCCAAGGTGGCTCCCTCACACATCTGGTAAGTTGGTGCTGGTTGTTGGTGGGAGGCCTCAGTTTCTCCCTCCTGGGCTGTCCATGGGTGATTGAGCACCCTCACAGCATGGTGGCTGGCTGCTCCCACAGGCAGTGACCCAAGAGGGGGGCAAGGCTGGAACTTGTATGACCTAGCCTCAGAAATCACACACCATCATTCCTGAAATACCTGCTGGTTACACAGGTCAGCTGGAATTATATGGGAGGGCACCACAAAGGGTGCCAGTATTAGAGGTGAGAATTGCTGGGGGCCTTCTTAGAGGCTGGCTGCCACACCACTGAGATACAGCGGGTGAAAAGTTTTGCCATTAGGTGGTACAAACAGTGCAGTGCTGGTAGTGGGGGCATCTGCAGAAGACTGGCAGAGGGGTGCCATGTGGTAAACCATCCTTGCCCAGCTGTGAGGAGCCTTTCTCCATTTTGTACTCACCACTTGTGACTGGGTCCTGTTTGTACCTCTTCAGATGCTTGAGAATCCAGAAGGGCAGCTACTGCTTTGCATCTCTGACAGAAGCAACCAGATATTGTAGGATATGATATCTTGTATCCTGTTCCCAGAAAAAAAAAATGTGTTGGGACTTTTTCCCAAGCTGACCAAATCTCCCAGACTGGGGCATCTGGGTGGCTCAGTTGGTGAAGCATCTGCCTTCGGCTCAGGTCTTGATCCCAAGGTCCTGGGATGGAGCCCCACATTGAGCTCCCTGCATGTGGGGGGCCTACTTCTCCCTCCCCCTCTGCCTCTACCCCTGCTTTTGTGTGTGCTCTCTCTCAAAGAAAATCCATCCATCCATCAATCTTTCAAAAAATATCTCCCAGACTCATGGGCACAAGAAAGTGCACTGTGGCACTTTTCTGCCTCACCTGTATTCCTGTAACATTTATGCCAGTTTTCTCACTAGCCAGACTTATCTCCCCATCCTGCTCCACCAGAGAGAAAGGAGCAAAGGTCATTTCAGTTCACTTCTCCTTGTTTCCCTCTTGAATGTTTACAGGACTAGGCCAATTTCAGATGTATCCCAACTCCCAAATACATAAATCCCTGTCATAATCTGTCGACTTAGGGGTGAGCCTTGGTATGACCTGCCATGGGTAAATTGTGTGTCCCTCCCTCCCCCCAAAAAAGGCACATTGAAGTCCTAACCTCTAGGGCCTCAGAATGTGTCCTTATTTGGAAACAGATTCATTGCTGATGTAGCTAGTTAGAAGGAGCTCATTCTGGAGTTGGGTGTATCTCTCGCCCTCCACCATTGATGTCCTTCTGCAAAGACATGCAGACATAGGGAGAAACCACGTGGAGAGAGAGGCAGAGATTGGAGCAGTACAGCCACAAACAAGGAATGCGGGCACCAGGAGAGCTGGAAGAGGCGGGAAGGACCCTCCTGTAGAAACTTGGAAGGGAAGATGGCCTTATCAGCATCTTGATTTCAGACTCCTGGCCTCTAGAGCTGGAAGGGAATCCATGTGTGTTGTTCAAAATCCCCCATTGGTGGCACTTTGTTATGGCAGCTATATGAACCTAACACTCCACAGCTTCTCTCTCCATCCCAAGTGTTTTCATTGAAACGAACAAGCGTTTCCTACTATGACTATTCATTTTCCCGTGATTTTTGCTGCTGCTCCTGTGATTCCTACTATTATTACTACAATACAATGCTTATCATTCAGGGAAATAAAATTATTTTGGCCCCGGAACTGTGTTTTCACACTAAGGACACCATTGAGTGGCTTAAGAGAAACAATGCAAAAACTATATAATTATAGATATAATTATATGATATTTGGAGGGAAGAAAGCAAATATGGAAATTGAGGTTCTTCAAATGATGTGTGGCTATTAGCAAGGGAAATGGGTGTCTGCAGCTGCCCGTGGGAGGTCAGGGAAGCAGAGCACCCCCAACCCCTCCTCCCCAGGGAGAAGAGCTGGGGAACCTGTGACTGGGTCTAGGTGGGGAGGTCTGGTTTCCTGCCCATCAGCCAGTCTGTGGCCTGGATGGGGTGGTAGCCTTTTGTGTCTGTATCTCCTAAGCTATGAACATTGATAATGATTCCTGTCTCAGGACAGGACTGTTGAAGGACAACATGAGACAGCGCTTAACACCGTGCCTGGTACAGAGGAAGCCCTCATATAACGGCTGCTACTTCTCCTTACCAATGCCATTAAGTATTTCTTTAGTATTTTTTATTTTTTAAATTCCAGTATAGTTAACATTCAGCATTATATTAGCTTCAGATGTATAAGGTGGTGATACATCACAATTCTGTTATTCAGTGCTCATCAAGAGAAGTACACTCTTAAACCCCAATACTTATTCACCCCTTCTGCCACCTACCTTCCTTCTGGGGACCATTGGTTTCTTCTCTGGAGTTAAGTGTCTATCTCTTGGTTTGTCTCTCTCTCTCTCTTTTTTTCCCCTTTGCTATTTGTTTTGTTTCTTAAAGTCCACATATGAGTGAAATCATACGGTATTTGTCTTCCTCTAACTGACTTATTTCAGTTAGCATTATACTCTCTAGCTCCATCCATGTTGTTGTAAATGGCAAGAGGTCCTTCTTTTTATTGGCTGCATAATATTCCGTTCTGTATACATACCACGTTCTTCTATCAATGGACACTTGCACTGCAATACCACTTATTATTGATCATAATAATCCCGAAGGTCATCCCAGACAGTCCCAATGTCACAGGGGAAAACACCAGGTCCCATGGCTGTTTGCCAAGCTCACGGTGGCAGCTGGTGAAGCCTCACAAACATGGCTTTGGGTGGTGGAAATGGACTTCACCACCACCAAGTTCCTCCCATCATGTGACTTCGAGCAGGTGATTTGGTCCCTCTACACTTGAAACGCAGAGGAAAATAAACCCAACCTACAGGCCTCCTTTGAGAATTTAATAAGAAAACATATGAAAAGAGTATTCTGGAACAAGGTAAAGGCCCTGCAAATAATTTTTGAATATAAATAGTGATTTTGTAATGTTAAATATATGCATGTTAAATAATTAAATATTCATAAAACACTATGAATGTTATATATTCACATTGCATATATGTAAGCATATTAAATATATACCATAGATTGGAATATTAACTTTTATTCATTGGACCAGTGGTATCACAATAAGTTAGCATCAGATTCACCAGAAATATAAAAATAGGTTATGTATGACATCCAAAAGTCAGAGAGATGGTGGCTCCATTTTCACAGAGGGAAAGATACTTCTTTGTTTGTTCATTTGTTTGTTTTTAGTTTAAGGAGCATGTGCTCAGTCTGGAAACATCTTTGACTCTCAGTCGGGAAGGAAGTGCTCCCGGTGTCGAGTGGCTGGAGGCCAAGGATACGGCTCAACACCCCACAAGACACGGGGCAAACACACACTCACACACACACACACAGACACACACTCAGAATGATCAGGCCCAAATGTCAACCAGGCCAAGGTTGAGAAAGAGCTTTAGAAACTATCCTAACTTCCTCGACGGGCCCAGAGGAGTGGGACCGGATTCTCATTCCTCTTGCTCTGACTTGGCTGGTGTGAGTTTCGGGAACGATTAGTGGAACTTGGACAGACGACAAAATCTGAGGTTGAAAAGAGCACTGGGAGCCATGAGTAGGCAAGCTAAAGTCTGAGCTCAGGTTTGCTACCTCTGCTGTGACTCCTCCCACGTCCTAGATGGAGAAAGGGTTACTTCCTTCCAGCACCTTTCAGCCTGGGGAATGAACGACTGCTGTCATCACTTGAGAACACCAGAGGGCGCTCAAGAGAGGAGGACGCCACCAGGTAACCCCAAGGTGTTCTGTTTGTCTTCTGGGGGGGGCGTATCTTAGAGGCTGGGGGGAGAAGCTGGAGGGGCAGCCTTTTCCTTTTCCTCTCAGCCCCTCATGAACCAACATGGCTTCTTCCCTTTCTTCTGCTCAAAGAGGCTCAGCAAAACTTCCTGATGTCTTAGCTACACGAACTTTGCCACAGGGAGCCCTGCTGGGATAGAGGTTGGATCTTGGGCACCCTCATAGTCTCAGCCCCTTGGGGCTTGAACTGGAGATTTCGATTTTAAAACAAGCCTCTGGGGCACCTGGGTGGCGCAGTGGGTTAGACGGCTGACTTGGTTTTAGCTCTGGTCGTGATCTCAGGGTCGTGGGATTGAGCCCCATGTCAGACTCTGCACTCAGCCTGACATCTGCTTAGGTTTCTCTCTCCCTCTCCCTCTCCTTCCCCCCACCCCCATAAATAAATAAATCTTTAAAAACAAACCTCTACTAGAGAGTGATGCTGTAGGGACCCCTCGAGGCAAGGTCTACAACGATTTCCTTTGGCAGTAAAGTTAGTACAATAATACAGAGAAGGTGGGGCAGGTTCTTAGAACACTCAGGTGTCCCCTAACTACCTAGTGACATGGCTCTCTTGGACTCAGAGGCTCACCGGTAGACTTCGGTGGAGCAGGTGTTGTATTAATTTCCTAGGGCTACTGTAACAAAGAACCACGGACTGGGGACTTACCCAACAGAAATTCATTATCTCACACTCCTGGAGGCTGGACATCCAGGATCAGAGCATTGGAGAGTTGGTTCCCTCTGAGGGCTGTGAGGGAGAATCTGCTCCATGCCTCCCCTCTCTTCCGGTGGTTGCTGGCAATCTTTGGCATCCCTTGGCTGGTAGGGACTAACTCCATCTTAACTTGGTCATTTGGAAAGACTCCATTTCCCAATAAGGCCATGTTCACAGGTCCTACGGGATTAGGACTTCAACATTTTGGGGAGGGGGATACAATTCAACCCATAACAGGTGGCTTCTAAAGTCTCCTCTGGTCTTTTGACATCACGGCTGTGGATTTCCGAGAACAGGACTGACTCCATACGGAGCTAACGGTTCTTCCCCCAAATGCTTCCCGGGAGGGAGGGGCGTAGTTTTTCAGCCAGGGAAAAACCGATTCCAGTTCGGCGGCTGGAATGTTAAAGCTCATTGGCGATGATTCTTCCCAAGGGGCTGTTACCCCTGCTTATTGCCACCCTCCGTGTTTCAGACTCACTTTGCTGCCAGTTGGAATAAATGGAAAACGTGTTTAACTTAAAAAGCGAAACATACAATGCTATCATATTGCACAAGTGAGCATGCAGTGGGCAACTACTGTTTCAAGATGATTTAAGAATCTGATCCAATGTGTGGCTGCACCACTGCATGCTTTGAAAACCTCACAGATGGGTTTCATAACTGAGAAATGCATTTGTTCTTTGTCGGTGTATAAAAATAACACAACTCAAAGCTTCGGGTTGGATATCTTTCTGAAAGTGATTTCCCTCCATCCTGCATGCATAAGCTAGTACGTTTTCCCAGAAATGACATGGCGGGTGGGAGGGGGGAAAGGTGGGATTATTACTGCACTCTTTTGAAAAGAAAGCCTCCTTGGCGGAAGAAAAAAAAAAGTCGGAGGAAGTTTGCAGACTCGGCAGAAGGAAAATGATAACCAAATTCAGTCTCTTAGAAGACTTGCTTTGTGTTTAGAAAAATGAGCAAAGAGAAATGCAGAGCAGAGCGAGCTTCTCCAGGAATCATTCCCTTCACAGCATTTCCAGAACCCACACCACCTAAACAGCTTAAAGTCTCCTCTGTCACCTCTGCCCGCCAGTGAAGAGGGAAGACTTATTTTTAAAAAGGAAATGAGCTTTTCCAAGTATCACATGGCTAGAACTTCCCACCGGCAGGTGGATAGAGGGACATTTCCCCAACCCTGCTTACTCTGCTCCCTTCCTGTTTGGTGGTTTGGGGCCCCAAGACATGTGAATTTTCAGTGTTCCCAGGATTACTGCTTGCTTGCTTGCTTTTTTTTTTTTTTTTTTAAGAACAAAAAGGAAACCAGTCTGGTGTTTCCTTTCTTGCAAGACCTACGTACAAGAGGTTTCCAAGGGCTTTTCAGGAACGAGAAACACATGGGTTACTGCTTTTCATACACCTACGTTCAGTCTGAACAAGTTCCTCAAATCATAATATACTAATACATGTGTTCACAACGGGCTCTTCCTGAACTGTTCTCAGCTCCAAGGCGTGGGGCTCATTTGTCTACGTTTTTGCAGAGGGATGCACAGAGAGCCAAAAGGCCACTTCTGTGGCCCACAGCAGAGAGAGCTCAAACTCTCAAGCAGGAGAAACCCCTGGAAAGCTTGTCAAACTGGGCTGGGCCTGCTCCAGGGTTCCTGATTCAGTAGTCTGGGGTGGGGACCGAGAATTTGCTTTTCTAACAAGTTCCCAGGTGATGCTGCTCTGCTGCCTGGGGACAGTGCTTGGAGAAGCTCCTCTGTAATAAGGGAAGAGTGACAACCAGTGCCTCCTAAGGATCTCCCACCCAAGGTCTCACCAGAAGCACCGGGTCCACTCTGCTGGCCTGAGTTTACTATCCCTCCTTGGGAGCAAGGGAATTCGTGCCCTGGGAAAATGACCCAGGGACAGGTCACCGTGGATGACCTAGGAACAGACACAGTCTCCCCTGGCTCATGTCCAGCTGGCTCAGGATGGGCTCACAGGAGTGAGACAGAGAGAGGCCCTCCAGGAGGGGCTGTGGTCCATGTAGCACATGTCATCAGGGCATGAGATGAGGGCTGAAGTGAGAAGGAAAGTGGGAATGTCTTTGAGTCAGCATGCCTGCTGTGGGCTGTGGGGCGCAGAGAGGGTAGTCCCCTCCCCTCCCCTTGTAAAGGGGGTTTCAAATGTTGTTTGAGCCGTACACTCATTTAAAGATAGAGAATTCAGAGAAACAGAGAGGGTGGGGAGAAGGACCCCTCTTGGCACGGTCCTTGCATGGTCTTTCTCTTGGTCCTTCAGTGCTTGACCTGGCAGTACCTCCAGGGAACCCCTGGGCTCTCCGGAAAACTGTTTGAAAACCACTTGGTGGTTCTTCCCTTCTCTCTGCTTTGGGCATCCCCTGAAGGCTTTCTGAAACACACAGAATCCCACAGCATACTTTCCACCTTCAACAAGGGAGAAACCGTCTAGAAAAGCCTGGGTCATAGTTTTCTTGGAGAACTGCTGAGTGAGGCAATACAAGGAGTGCATCTGGGCTGTTAGTGATCATGGGTGGATTTGCCTAGTGACAGCAGTCCTAACAGAGACTTAGAAGCTTGACCAGGTAGAGGTGACTTCAGGCCTCGGTGGAAGACCCGTGTGAATGAGTGTGTGTGAGCGTTTCGGTGTACCATGTGGCAGCTGGGATTCTTTTAGGCAATTGGACTTTCCCATGTGGCAGGCCCTTGGGGAACATGTGACTGCTCCCTTTGATTTCTCATAAGACACCCTATCTATTCCAAGATCGGGAGGTGGAATAGCCTCACAGTTAAGGACATGGACTCCAGTGCCATGTGGCTCAAGTTCAAACCCAAGCTCCTTCACCTACTGCCTAGGTGAGTTCCGGCAGGCACTTAACCTCCAAGCACTTACTTCACAAAATTGTTGAGGATGCTAAATTAATGTACATAAGGCACTTAGAAAAGGCTTTGGGGGACACCTGGGTAGCTTAGTTGGCTGGGTGATCTACTCTTGATTTTAGCTCCAGTCATGATCTCGGGGTCATGGGCTCCAGCCCCAGGTCAGGCTCTGCATGGGGCGTGAAGGTTGCTTAAGATTCTCACTCTCTGGGTGCCTGGGTGGCTCAGTTGGTTAAGTGACTGCCTTCAGCTCAGGTCATGATCCCAGGGGCCTGGGATTGAGCCCCACATCGGGCTCTCTGCTCAGCAGGGAGCCTGCTTCCTCCTCTCTCTGCCTGCCTCTCTGCCTACTTGTGATCTCTGTCAAATAAATAAAAAAAAAAAAAGGATTCTCTCTCTCCCTCTCCCTCTGCCCCTCCCTCCTCCTTGCTCTTTCTCTCCCTCCCTCTCTATAAAAAAAAAAAGAAAAAGAAAATGCTTTGCTATACAACAAAGACTATTAAAATATTTGATATTTTAATTTTATTACAAGAGTTTTTATACCTATACATCAAACTCTCAATAGGTATTTGATTTTCATTTTTAGGGGGTGGGACTGAGAAGCACTGGAAGTGATTTGTTTAGAGGCCTAAATTGTCCAACTTCCATCAAAGCTTTAAAAATAATTTTTTAATATCAGGTGCACCTCCAAAGTCAGCTGTGAATGTTGTGGAACCGTGGGAACAAGGACTACCTGGTGTAAGGGCTGTTTGCTCTTAAGAGATGCAGAAAGGGGTGAGATCCAAAACTGACCCCTGACCTTGAGTTTTTGACTCTCCCCCCTTCTCATAATTCAAGTATTAGTGATAAAACTGAGGGGCAAGTAAGAGAAGCATCCTTCCCATGCTTGATCTATGATCTTGAAGCTGTGGTCACTGGAATGGCCAAACCATTAATGAGCACATACTGCATGCTCTGGGTTGTGCTAAGTACTTGACACATATTCTGTCCTAGACTAGGTTTCCCAGGAGACCCAGAAACAAGACTTGTGTGTCAGCGATTTATTCAGGATACACACCCAGGGAAGTGGGTAAGGAAAGGAGGAGCAGGACAACGAAGAAAAGGAAACTAAGCCAAGGTGGTGTGATCTCAGAAAAAATTGCCCAGAGGTAGCTCCTACCTGTTTGTGTAGACCACAGTGGAGTGTCAGTTGTTCCCAGGGGAGGCAAGGAGGGTGTGGCTTTTTGCTTAGACATCATCCGTTCGAGGAGAAGAGTCATCTTGGGGGAAGACAAATTCCCAAGCACTTCTAGCTCTATGTCTTCGAGCAAAGTGGGGCTCCTGTAGTTCAAAGGTGAGGGGGGCATAGGTCTTGGCTGACTACAGGAAGCAGAACAAAGGATTAAAAGGGACCCAAGGAGATCTCAAAGGAGAAGGGCTTCCAAAGTGCAGTCCCTTCACATCAATGTGACTTTGCCCCAGAAGACAAGACCTAGAGGTCAAGATCTTTGCCTCCACCAACCTATAGTCAACAAGGGCCAGTCGAAGCAAGTGGTAGATTTTCAAGGATCATCTTTGAGTTGGATTTCAGTCCTCCTCCATTGATCTGCTATATGAACTTAGTCATCTCTTGGAGCTCATTTTCCATATCCATAAAATTGAGAATAATAGAACTTATTTTGAAGAAAGTTGTTCTGAGAATCAGATGAATCATGACATGTAGAACCCTTAAGACCTCATCTGGTATATAGTAGATCTCCATCCGGGACAGCTGCTACTACACAGATGCAGAGTGCTCACACCAGGAACGCAAACAGAGAGGGATGGGCCGGCCAGGAAACAGTGCGGTCTAGTACAGACTAAGCAGAAAGGGGCTCATGCAGCTTGCTGGCTAAGTAGGACACATGTCAGAGTCCAGGGAGTTCCAGCCCAGGCAGGAAGGCTCAGGCATCAAGCACACACCGGTAGGCTATCCAGACCCAGATCCGAAGATGAGGCAGTTAGCAACACAAGCCCTCTAGAGTGGGACTGAAAACCCCACGTTGTGGGTACAGGCTCTTTGTCCTTGGTCCCATATCATTTTGGCTGCTGGGTTATTCTACTTCCATTTAAAAAAATAATCTTTGTTGAAGTAAAATTTGCATGTCATAAAATTCCTTCATTTAAAGTATTCAATTCAATGACTCTAATACACTCACAAAGTTGTAAAACTGTCACCACAATGTAAGTTTAGAATATTTTCATCACCCGGAAAAGAAAAGCCCGTTAGTAGTCACACCCCATTCTCACATCCCACCAACACCTAGTAACTACGAATCTATTTTTTTTTATTTTTATAGATGTGTCTATTCTGGACATCTCATATAAATGGAATTGTACAGTATGTGGTCTTCTGTGTCTGGCTTCTAGTACTTGTCATGTTTCCAAGGTTTATCCATTTGGAGCATGTCTCAGTACCATATTCCTTTTTATTACTGAATAATATCCCACCCCACATATATACCACTTTTACTTATCCATCCTCCAATTGATGGGCATTTAGGTTGTTCCACCTTTTAGCTATTGTGGATACTGTTGCTACAAACATTTGTATACAACTCTTTGTTTGGATGTATGTTTTCCTTTCTCCTGGTTAAATAACAAGGGCTGAAATTCCTGGGTCATATGGAACCTCTATTTTTTTAAAAGATTTTACTTATTTATTTATATGAGAGAGAAAACATGAGCAGGGGGAGGGTCAGAGGAGGAGGGAGACAAGCAGACCCGCGCAGAGCAGGGAGCCCCACATGGGGCTCGATCCCAAGACCTCAGGATCAGGACCTGAGCTCAAGCCAAATGCTCAACTGACAGAGCCACCCAGGCACCCCACCTCGACTTTTAAGCTTTTGAGGAACTGCCAAACTGTTTCCCAAAACAGCTGCATCATTACATTTTAACCAGCAGTGGATAAAGTTTTCAACTTGCCCAAATCCTCACTAGCACTTATGATCAGGTACCTTTTTGATTCTAGTCCGTCCGGGTGTGGGGCAGTACCGCATTGTGGTTTTGATTTGCATTTCCCTTGTGGCTAATAGTATTGATCATTTTTTCACGTGCTTATTGGCCTTTTGTATAGGTACTTTGTAGAAATGTCTATTCACATCCTTTGTCCAGTTTTAAATTGGGTTATTTATCTTTTTATTATTAAGTTGTGAGAGTTCCTTATGCATTCTGGATACTCATCCATCCTCACATATATAATTTGAAAATGTCTTCTCCTACTCTGTGGGCTGTCCTTTTACTTTCTTGAAGGCATTATTTTCAGCACAAAAAGTTCTAATTTCGATGTGTACAGTTTATTTATCCATTTTTTTTCCTTTGGTTGTTTGTGTTTTGAGTGTCACATCCAAGAAAACATTGCCTAATCCAAGACCACAAAGATTTACTCCTAATATTTTCTTCTTAAAGCTTCATAGTTCTAGCTCTTCTATTTAGGTATGTAATCCATTCTGAATTAAGTCTGTGTATGGTGTGAGGCAGGATCATTCTTTTGCTTGAGGATATCCATTGTTGATGTCTGGATTACCTCACTAGGGGTGGCATCCCCCTGCTACCTCTGCTGGATGTTAGCAGCTCACTACATAGAGGGACTAAAGTTCTCATTGGTACAGTGGTTTATACAAATTTACCAAATGGGTCCAGACCTTGCTTTAATTGTGTTAGAGTAGATAAAATTGGAAGGAAAGCTCTTAAATATATATCATTCCCATTTCACAAAGGAAAAGTAGTGAGGCTCAAATAATTCATCACTGGGCATTTAGTTTTGGTGTCCTCTAGCCTTTATTTATTTATTTGTTTGTTTGTTTGTTTGTTTATATATGCATGCATGCATTTGAATTATCTCTCTTCCTAATATCTCGGGGGCCTGTCTAGCCAAGTGAAGAATCCACACAAAGCTACAAAAACCAGCTGAAAATGAAAAAATATCAGTTGAGAATCAGTTTTCCTCACCTATACAATTGGCCTGAAGGGATCTCATTACTGGATGGTTTGTTTCATGCAAGGCCAATGTTTGTCCATGAGAGCTTTGGATCTGGTCAGCTTGTCACCTGGGGCTGAATTCCCTGGGTTTTATCTTTTCACTTTGTCTTTCCAGTTGAGTCCAGAGACTCACATTGAAATAAGCATTTTAGAACTTTGATCTGAACTTGACAGGACCCAAGGAGAATCCCTTGAGCACCTGCATTTCTTAGAATTAGGTTCATCTGTCTGAAACCCAAATAAAATTCACTTGAAAAAGACCCAAGATTATTTCTCTCTCATGTGTCCAGGGCTGGTGAGACGGCTCTCCTTCACTGGATCACAGATAGCTGCTTTGCCTCCTTAGCACACATTCCTACATTGTCAGGCATCCAGGAATCTGCATTCCATTCAGCAGGAAGGAAGGGAAGGCAGCAAAGAAGGGAAGCCCTTTCCCTTCAAGGACACTTTCCAGAAGGTTTATACCTTTTCTACCTTCAGCCTTTGCTAGAACTGAGTCACAAGGCCACACACACTTCCAGTCCTATGAAATACATTGTTGCTATTCCAAGCAGACATGCCCAGCTCTACACTGGGGTCTCTACAGTGAAGGAAGCAGGACAGAACTGATGCTAGGGATGTCTAGACTTCTCTGCCAGAGTCCACGGGCATTCTGTCTTAAGACTCAAGAAATCTGCTTCCAATTTCATTTCTGCCAGAGATTTATCAGCCCCATCGGGGAGCTGGCTAGGATAGTATGCAGATGCTGTCTCGCTCAATTTACCCCTTCTTCACTTCTGCCTTTTCATTTAAGACACTGGGATTTAGCCCCGAGCAGAAGAGAGTTCTAGACATTGAAGGAAATGAAACCCCCAAGTGGCTCAGAGTGTAGTGATTTTGCTACTTGAAATATGGCTGTACTCCCCACATTCAAACAAAGATGCTGACATTGTTTTCAGAACAATTGTATCATCCAGACTAAGGAGCCCACAAAAGTGTCAATGCACCGTATGTTAGCTTTTTTTTTTTTTAATATAACTAATTGTAACAAGTGGTCACTGTGAAAACACAGGCTTCCTATGACTGCACTTCCAATGACCCATACCCTGACCTGGACAGACCACCTTCTGTCCAAGAGAGGAAAAGTTTTGTTCCTAGATCCGATGAAATACTGGCTTGCCCCTGGCCACCACTAGGATTAATCAGACACCCATAAAACAGCTGACAGAAACCCCAAACCAACTGACAAAAAGAAGCACACACATTTCTCTGGGGGTCTCACCTTGTCCCTTTCTTTGCCCTAAGACACGATACCTGTTGTCTGGGATCCATAAAGGGAGTGCTATTTTAGGATCAATGTGGTATTCACCCGAGCCGGTTATGAGACACAATGCCAGGGACAGAATCTGCAGCGAGGCTTGTATGGGATTGAGCTGTTTCCCCAGGATTCATCACCCAGTGCACAGCCGACAGGGCCCAGTGGAGGGTAAGGGTTAAGAGCAGGCAGCCGCCAGGCTCTGCCATTCGTTTTCTGGCCTTTGAAAAGTAAAACCCTCCCAACGTGCAAAAAGCAATTCCTGAAAAGGAACCACATTCAGATGCAGAGAAAGAGGGAAAGCCAGCAAGAGGAAGACAAAAGTCTGAAATTTTACTTGGGAGGGGCCCAGGAGTCTTTCCTAGAGAGAGCATCACGCTGGATACACGAGCTTGAGTTTCGCAGATCATCCCGGAGTGCAGAACTCACTTTTCCCCTTGCCCAGAGCCACTTTCTTTACTCAGCCATGGCACCAGTTCTATTTTACTTTTTACATTCACTCTGCTTTCTAGGGCCATACAGAAGGCCAATAAATAACTTCATAGTAAATCTACTTGGATCTCAAGTGATTTCTCTCTGATCTTATTTGAAAACACATGTATCTGCTTCCAAATACAGCGATCTCAAATACTGTTATGGAAACCCTGGTTGGTGGGGGGGGGGGGTTGTGGTAGAGAGCAGAGGAGTAGGAGCAGCATGGAAGGACAAGTGCTGGGCTTCCCTCTAAGGTGTCTAAGAAGCAAGGACCACACGTCACCCACCGGTGACTGTTTTTACAAGTGACGCAGAGGAGCGGAGAAAGAATGAGAACCAGGAATATTTGAGACATAAAAATCAGATGTGGAAAAACGCAGCTGTGTGGGTGAAAAGATTTAACGAATTTAAATCAGATGCCAAAGGAATCTTTATTGGGGAATAAAATCAAATCCATTTTTCTGATATGTTCTGCGGAGGAAGTGTTTCAAAGCCATACAATCTCGATTTCCAAATGCCTTCTGGAGGCTCCCCTGCAAGGACACAACACCAGTGGTGTTAATCTCAACTTGGTGAATGAAAGTATTACAGGGATTTCATTCCAAACCTTCACATCTTAAAGAGCTCTGAAGAGCCTGGATAAAGCGACCCGTTTTTACTTTGGCGATCCCACAGAGGTAACTCACTTTAATTTCCCTTTCATCTCTATGGGAGGACTCCGAAACCTTAAAAGCCAACAGGTTTCCTTTTCTAATTCCTGGAGAGAAGGCTTCTGTTGCTTTCTTCGGCTGCAAGACTGAAGGTGGGCGACCCGTCTTCATTTGTTACCTTGGAAGCTGTAGAGAACCAGAAGTAAGTCTGAAATAATGGGTAAATGGTAGATTCCTTCCTTCTCCAGGAAAACTTATTGCCCTTCCAAACACCAGTTTGTTTTTTGATTTTCCACGGTCCAGCCCTGTGTTTAGCACAGAAAGACACTTTAGAAGCCAGGACACCGATAATAACCCCAAATATACGTGAGGACAATGCGGAAGGCATGGCCATTTTGTCCCGTCGGGCAAATTATGATCTAAGTTTTCTGCCAACACCACTTTTTCGGGTTGGTTTATTGCAACCCCTGCCTGTTTATTGAGATTCTAAAACGCTATTAAATTTTCTGGGATTAAAAAAGAGAGACAGAGAGATGGTGCATGCTTATTATGGAGATGTAAGCTGAGATGGAAACACAACTCCCATTGTGAAAAAAGGAAAAGCACGGTGGAAAATTACACCAGATTGTCTAGGCCGAAGGAGAGATTTTATGCCTCGCTGTGCTACTTGCAAGGGACCCAAGAGAAAAGGATACCCCAGGAATTGTCTGAAAATAAACAGCTACACTAGGACACAGGGATGGCGGCCTTGCTCAGCGCAGGCCAGCTTGCACTGGAAAGCTCAAAACCTAAAGCCCTTAATTCCCAGCCAAGAGCCAAGGAGGAAAAGGGCCCTGACGTATTAAGTCTTAACATAAAATAGGAAGACAAGTTACACGTCAGGACTTTTTTCCCCTTAAGGTGCCATCAAAAGTCACGCACTTGTATAAAAACTGGTGTGAATACTGAACAATGTTTTAATGGATGCTTTGTTCTTCCACACGCCCAGTATCTTGGGATGGATGCAGAAAAACAGACCCTAGGAGCCTCCAAACAAAAATTTTTTGGTTTGCATTAATAGTTGTCATGGCCGTGAATGACAAGATGGCAGGAATGGGGAGGCATTAGAAGAACCTCTCATTTTTAACTGTGGGAAAGAAACTTTGAGGCTGCTAACACTTCTGTGAGAATAACATAAACCTGACAGCAAAATCACCAAATATTGATCACATCATGAGTAAAAACTGAAAACAAACTTATTTAAATTGGAAGAGGAAAATACTGATACAACTTTTCATAGAGAGGGTGTGGCTTCAAAAAAATTTTTTTTTACTCAAATAAAGGAATTTGCCTAATTTGGAGACCACCATTGTGCAAGGGAACACCAAAATATAGAAAACATGCAACAACGTAAGGAGGTAGCATTTGTCCAATTTTATTCATCTCTAGAAGGTTTACTTCTGATGCAAACTCGTCAACTGTCTGATGACTATGCTCCCTTTCCGCCCATCAAATACACTGTGAGTTAAATTATGTAAAGTTTCGTTTAAAAGCTGAAGTGTCGATACATGCCTCTCCCTGGGCATTAAATAGTCACATGTGAGTTTCTAGAAGAGTCCACCGTGTGAATTTTGCAATCGGCAGTGAACAGAGCCTCCACTAGGTATGAATCTGAAAACAGCCCCTGCCCAAAGCCTTTAGAGATGATTGTCTCCAACCAGCACATCCGACCAAGAGGTCTCTGAAGTTGCAGCCTTTTGTATTTACACTTTTGAAATATCTCTATTGTGATGCAAATCTTGATTTTCAATCAAAATTAGCTGGAAAAAAAAAATCTTTCCCTGGAAACTGTTTTACGAAACAACTAAACCTAGATCTCCAATCTTCTGTCTTCCTCTCATCTGGCTTCCATAAAACAAATGATATTAAACGCACACACCTTTCGCAAATGCTGATCGAAAACAACTGTGTCAACCCACACTTGTAACCAAATAGTTTTTGTCTCAAAGGGCACCGAATCTATGCATTTTAAATGACCACAACTTTAAAAAAAAAAATGCCCCCCCTTCCTTTTTCTAATTTGGGCACCAGTGCGAAAAAGCATCTATCTAAGCACATTTTTTTTTTTTTTAGCTTTTGTTGACTACTCAGAATCAAACCCGTTTTTGAGAGTTTGCCCTTCTTGGCCTGGATCCTTTAGCGGAGTCGGGACAAATAAAATGAAATGAGATACAAAGGGAAGGCATCATCAATGGTGTGGAGGCTCCCCATTTTTATTTTAAAAGCAGGATGTTGAAAGGTGGCGACAGAAAGGTGGGAGACACGAGAGGCTGGGGAGCAAGCCTCCTGGAAGGCTGTGGTCTGCGTCTGATGGAGGGTAGCTGTGTGCCTCTATGGTGTGCGTGCCTGTGTCTTTTACTGTACCCTTCCAGACGGAGTTCTGAAGGAGCATTTCTCCTGCCAAAATACACACACAGCCTGGGATTAAAAGGGCTGAAACCTACCAGCAAGTTCTTAAGGCCCTCCCACAATCATTAGACCAAATCCACTATCATTCCAGATTCATTTTTCCCTTATTCATCTGTCCAACTAATTCCTGCCGCATTCACCGGGCTTATATCTTAATCTTTTCTGTTACATAGAGAATACATAATGAAAAGCTGCATTTTCTGGGTACATGCACACATTTGGAGCGGACGAACCATATGTGAAGGGACATACAATGCTGAATGCGGGCTGAATGGTGTCCGGCTCTAAAAACACTGCGGACGCAGGAACAAAAGCCTCGAACAAGAGCGGGTTCGGGGCGGCCTCCGCTAGAACACCAGGGGATTCGCCGCTGAAACATGGGTATAATTTCACTGTTTTCACTCACACAAGCTGTGGGAAAGGAGTCACCATCTGATGTTTGATTGTGTGGGATATGTTTTTGGCAGTGGCCTTGTATTCTACATTGACAAGAAAAAGAAAAAGGAAAGGAAAAAAAAGTAAAGAAGGGGAGCAGGGTTAGGGGGAAGAAAATCAAGAATAGAGCTACATTTGCTGTTTTTAATTTGCCGTCTGGGGGGGGAGGGGAGCAGGGCACAGCTGACAGAGTTCTGGGCAGTGGCCACCTGAAAAGTAGGGCCGGGCCCTGCTTACTGTCCCCTCAGTGGGCACCACCACCGCCCCCCCTGAAGCCCCCTTTTACGCCGGGAATACTGCGAGGACTTTCATCCACCCCCCTTGTTGTCTGGTTAACTTACCACTGAGCTGTGGGGCTGACATTTGGCTGATTTAATAAAGCCTTTTATTCAAGACAGTGACTGGGGAAACGTGCCCAGGGAGACAGGGTCCCGCTGGCACCAACCCGGAAAGGCCTGAGCTCCACAGAGAAGCATTTCCTGGAGCCTTGGTGGGGCCTGAGGTAGGATGCCCAGCTACCCAGTGACTGCAGGGGCCTCACAGTAGGAGGACCTCCCAGATCTGGAGGTTTTGTCTGTGCTTTGTGGCTGGAAGCAGACAGGGGTATTAGGTGGACACACCTTGAGTCCCCAACCCAAAGATTTTAGAAAGAAATGTCCTGGCCTTGGTCTCCTTCTCCGTCTTCCTGTCACCTGGGAATACCCGATTTCGCAGCTAAAGATACAAGATGCCCTTTTAAATTTGGATTTCAGGTCAACAATGAGCACTAAAAAATGATATTACTTACCTGAAACCCAAATCAACCTCGGTGTCCTCTATTTTATCCGGCAGCTTCCTCCCGCCGCTGCTCCTAGACCCCTGGGCCAGCCACACCCCATGCCCCTACTTGTCGGGGAGACCGTCTCCCCTGCCTGCATCTCAGGGTGTGAAGGGGGTAATGAAGAAATAGATGGGGAGTTGCTTTCCAGAAAGGTCGTGAATTGGCCTGGTTGTTTGACATGTGGTTCCCACGCCCCAGCCGCGAGGGCTCTCCTCTTGACTTCCAGCTTACACCAGGTAACGTCACCAGTGACACTCGACAGAGTTTGGGGTCCTTACCTCCCACTCCCCACAGCCTGTCCCCCAATGAGTTTTACATCATTGCATTTGGACTACATTTTAAATCAAACTGAACTCCCTGATCTCACACCCACTGCCTTGACTGGAGGCAGATACAGAGTTTAATGGGAGATTTGGGGAGAAAGCCACCTCCTCCCCCACTAGGTCTGTGCTCAACTCTCCACTTGCCTGCTCCCACCATTGTGCACCCCATCCCCCACTCCTGCCACATCCTTGGGCTGCAGTGGCAAGTGTGGCCTCAGCTCCCGTTCACAGGGCTATCCTGTGTGTGCAAGTTGCTAAAGCCCAGCTGGCCTCCAGGATTTGTCCCGAGGAGGCACATTGCTTTGACTTTCTCATATGAGGCTCTAGGAACCTCTCTTGATTAAGGGCAGTGAGAAAGGAAAAGGTTACCCTTGGGAGTGAGAGCAATGGAGGGACCTCGTGAATGGCCAGTGCCGGGGTCCACGATGCCGTTAGTCTGCAGGTCGAAGCAGGAGTAGGGCTTAAAAGCTGGTGGCTCTCTGCCTTCACCGGGTCCAAGCTCTGGCCCTCGAAATTTGACTGAAGACATTCCCAGAGGAGTGCTGATCTTTCGCAATTCCTGGGACTGGGGACAGTCATGACTGCACATATTGGCGGGGACCGAAGGTATGCTTTTCCCCATGTGGAGGGATTGCTCTCATTTCCAAACATGATACTGGGGCATAATGGCCACTCATAATGACCCCATTAGCATCATGGCGCAATATATCTACAATAAATTAAGACTGCTTTGCAATTAGTACCAATGATCACAGCTGTGGAGACAAATGGCATATGTGCTAATTAAATAATTTGTCACTTGACTGTTAAACAAACAATTCAGCCTCTTTACATTACAAACTGCCATCTCCAGAATGCCACCATGGGCCATTAACCCTGAGGAAGGAACGGCATGCCATGCCCACACTTGCTGGGGAGTGATGTCTCAAAGGCAGGATCAAAAGTGACAGGGGGAACTGGCAAGGTTGCAGGAGAATCCTTAGAGCTGCAGGACAACCCAGAGACTGATTCATCCCACCTCGCTTTTCACCAGAGAGAAGAAATAGAAGTGTGAGAAACAAGGCCCCTAAATTATGCTGTCTTTTCTGTGTGCACTGTCCCTCCTCTGCAACCCCACCCCCACCCCCGTCTCATTTTCTGATGTAAGATGGAGAAATTTGGACTAGTGTCCTTCCTCCTGATACTAGCTGGGGACTCAGTGATTCCACCAGACATTTGCTTCTTTTGGGTATAAAGTATTTTTGCTGTAGAATATTTCTGTCTCTTAAAGGAGATGTGTGAAAGCCTGGGCTTCACCAAGTCTTGTGCAACCCCACGGAGAAGAATGCAGGAGACTGAAAAGGTCATTAGGGAAATAAAAGCTTAGAGTCCTGAATAGCTCCCCGACAATTGTCCAAGGGCAAGCTACCCCCTCACCCACCAGTCAACCCAATTAGACTACATCCTGCCTTTTAGGAAAATTCACAAAATTCTGTACCATGCCCTCAACAACCTGGATCAAAATAAGAATTTTACTATTCAGTGTCATTTATGGATATAGGGTCCCCAAAGCATATATAATAAATGAATTTATCCCTTAAGGTGTATTGAACTTTTTGTCGTGTGTTTCCAGAGTCTTAAAAAATCTGTCAGCACTTTGAAAAGATACTTTTTATTTTTATCAACATACAGCCTGTCATTGGGAAATCAAATAGTACATAAATGCATTGGACATAAACACATTTTTCTGCTCCGCTTCTAGAATCTCACGTTCACTCCCCTGATGCAATGATTTTCAGCTCTTTTATCTGGTTTTCTTTTTCTCTGGAATTTACCTCTCCATATTGCCAAATGATGTGTCCCTCAGAAATTTCCTTGGTTATATTTTATTCCTTAACTCAGTTATTCTATTTTAGTTTTCAAGATTTCTGGTTCTCTGACTGATCCATTTTTATATCTTCCTGTTCTTGTTTCATGAATGAATATCTTCTTTTCTATTTCTGAGAAAATAATTTTTTTAAGTGTATCCTTGTTGAAATGTTTACTGAATTGCCTCTATTTCTTCTGGGCTCATCGTTGTTCTTTTTTTTTTTTTAATATTTTATTTATTTATTTGACAGAGAGAGATCACAAGTAGGCAGAGAGGCAGGCAGAGAGAGGGAAGCAGGCTCCCTGCTGAGCAGAGAACCGAGGACCCTGGGATCATGACCTGAGCTAAAGGCAGAGGCTTAACCCACTGAGCCACCCAGGTGCCCCTCATCGTTGCTCTTTTCATTTTCATCTTTTCCATTGGAGTTTTCCTCAGATGCTCAGATGAATTTCGGCTGCCAATCTGTATTTAAGAGGGGGAGCAACTAAGCTGTAATTGGAGCTCTGGCTACACGAGGAGGTTGGAGCCAGCTTTTATATCCAGTGGTTTTTAAAGATTACCATCCTACATGGCCGTCTGATATTGACCACATAACTATTTCTCTGTTGCATGTCTCCTCTGGGTCTTATAAAAGTGCCGTGAGAGCAAACTGTTTGTTGTGTTGCCCACTGTTGTCTCAGTGCCTAGGACAGTGCCTAGAACGTAATGTCAAAAAAAAAACAAAAACTTGGATAAATGAGGAAGTGTGGGGGGAAAATGTCATACAGAACACAAAGTAAACGGAATTCTCGAAGAAGGAGAAATTCATTTTGCCTTAGAGCATCAGGGAGTCTTTTTGGAAGACAGGGGATTTGACCAGAAGCCTGAAGAACGGGTAGGTCAGTGCCAGGCAAGTACAAGAGACAGGGAGGAGACTAAAACCTCTTTGAAAGGAGGCACAGAGCATTGACCTCCCAGGACCCTTAAAGGTCATCCCTTTGGTACTTTTCAAACTGAGACTCACCAGCCATTCACAGGTCCTGAAATCAATGTAATGGGTCTCCACTTGTATTTAAAACATAGAAATATCCGAATGCATCATCTGTAACTAGGAGGAGTTTGATGAAATTTTATTTCAGGAGTGTGTATGTACGTGTGTGCGCGTGTGCACACGCCCATGCAGGATCCTGATACAAAACTGACTTCTTTCTCTGGACACAAAAAAATTTGAGAAAGCTAGGACAGTCCTCCCTCTAAATCTGGGATTTTTCTCCCTGGTGACCATGTGCCCCTGTCATGTAGTCAGGAGACTCCTGTTTGCCAGGGTTAATGGAAGCTCACCACTCACAGGGAGCTCATTGGGTTGTTGTGCAAGACCAGCTGCTAGAAACTTCCCTGGGTCCTTTTGTTCACTCAGAGAAATTATGCAAATCAAGCCACTGTGTCTTTTTTTTTTTAACTTAAAAAATTTAAAAGACCCAGAAAAGGGCACAGAATTGCACAGAATCATCCACAATTGACAACTATTAACGTATTTTTGCATTTGTTTTCAAGGTCTTTTAAATGTTTTAAAATACGTTTTCAGTTGTGTTTTTTTTGTTTTTTTTTGTTTTTTTTTTTGTTTTTTAAGAAAGACCCTTTTCTGGACACCCCCGCCCCATTGCTCTCCTGGCTTTTTTTCGGGGTTACGTCCATCGTCCATCGCATCTGCCAGTGTCCTTCTTTTCCAGTGGTAGGACTTCTGTGTGCATCTAGGAACGACATAAAGCATTATTTGGGTTTTGGCTTTGCGTTTGTATCTGCATGTAAATGGATCATGCTGGGTTTTGCTTTCCTCACCGGGACTTGGAATTTTGAGACTACACAGGATGAACTCAATCCAAAGGAACTGCCCCCAGAGTTCCAGAATGTTCTCTGCCTCCAGATTCTGCTTCAGGGGGAATCTTCTATTTTAGGACCTTGCCGATAAAGTATCTGCTCTCCTTACAGAATGAGATCTCCTTATTCCTTTTAACACTGAGTTTCCTCCCAGTAATCCAGGCTAAAATAAATAAATAACAGTTGAATTGCATTTAACACCTCCAAGGGAGCACTGAACATCGTCCTAGCACAGCACCAGTCCTAACAGTAAGCATCTCAATGGGAACATCTGGGGTCTGGCTCCAAAAGGCTTTGCGCCAGTTCTGAGAAAGAAGGAAGTGGATTAGAATGGGGTAAGTCTGAGTTTCTTTCACACCATAGGTTAGAAATAGTTTTCTTTTTAGAAGATCTTTTTTTTTAAAGATTTTAATTTTTATTTGACAGAGAGCAAGAGCACAAGCGGGGGAGCAGCAGACAAGAGGGAGAGGGAGAAGTAGGCTCCCCACCGACCAGGGAGCCCAATGTGGGGCTTGATCCCAGGATCCTTGGCTCCTGACCTGAGCCGAAGGCAGATGCTTAACAGACTGAGCCACCCAGGTACCCTAGAAATACTTCTACAATGGCATTCTTTTATTCCGACATCCACAGAGCACCTACCATGAGCTCTGAAGCAGGGCAGCCAGTGATTAAGGGCAGGGGATTTGACCTAGAGACCTGAACTGTAGCTCTGGCTGTGTATCTGTGGGCAGGTTACTTACCTCTCTGAGCCTCATTCCCTTAACTCCATAAGAAAAATTACATCATAGTAGATACTTATCAGATCGATGCAAGTATTAAATGAGTCGATGAATAAAGAGGGCTTGGCACAGAGTAAACATTCAGGAAATATGAGCTACTTTGTTTTATTATTGTTGCTTTTCATCAGGCATCGTGCTAGGCTGTGGAGACACAGAGATGGCTGGAGATTGGTCCAGTTCTTAAAGACTTTATAATCTAGTGGACTGCCTCTAGATTCTTCTCTTTCTTCCCCAACATCTTCTGAAGTTAAAAAAAAAAAAATGCAGAAAGTGCAAATGACCTCCACAGGCCATTAAAAACAGTGCTTGAAATTTAGGGGAGGTAGACTCCCATCACAGTGGCTGATTGTTTTCTTGGGAGAAGCCAAGGACTGGCAGAGATAGAGGAAATGAACAAGCCTACAGCCTCTTCCCCAGGGGCTCAGGAATGTCCCCAGACCTTTGGCTCTGGTCAGCTCTGTATTGAGGGCTATAAATAGCAAAATGTGCTCAGGATTAAGACAGCCTTTCCATCACAATCTGGGAACTTGTGATTTTCCTTAGACCAACCCTCTTGCTGCTATTGTAAAGTAAATAAAAGCTTGTGCACCTTTCTCATACATTTGATTAGAACTTTGGCAAAGTTGAGAAGAAAATATTTTCTCTAGATTTTTACTTGCTCCCACCTTGACTTTATCTAAATACTGTTCGCTGCTTTTTTTTTTTTAAAGGATTTTATTTATTTGCTTGAGAGAGAGAGAGAGAGAGAGAGAGAGAGAGAGAGAAGGGGGAGAGGCAGACTCCCCACTGAGCAGGGAGCCAGACACTAGGCTCCATCTCAGGACCCCGGGATCAGGACCTGAGCTGAAGGCAGATGCTTAACTGACTGAGCCACCCGGGCAGCCCAGCCCTGTTCACTGCTTTTTTGAAAAGGATGCTTTCAAAGATAGAATTGCTAAACAACTCTAACACTTAACTACAAAAGTGCACTTTCTTGGTGGTTCTGTTTTCTTGGTTAGGGGTAATAATTCATACACATTCAACATGCAGCCCATCTGCATTTGCATCCACACCCTGCTTTCAAATCTCTAGCACAGGCATTCATCAAGGAAGACAGGATAGAAACCACTAAGAGGGAGAATAGCAGAGCATCAATTATCATTAATAGCTACAGGAGTGAAGGGTATCATATCTCATCTTGTTGATAAGCTTTGTATTTAATTTTACCACTTACCATTTAAAATAGGTCAGTGTCAGAATTTGTCCATTATAAAGCCTGCTTTGTAAATAAAGTGGGCCCCAAATACGTGTGTCCCCATGTCACCGTAGGAAGTACCGAAACAAAATCCCTAAAAGCTTCAGGGGGAAAAGATCCTCCCAAAACTTTGAATCAAATCCTTGGCCTGAGTGTGGAGTTTGGATCTCAGCTCCACTTGGTCTCAGCAAGACAGTGTCCCCTTGCTGCAAAACAGCCTCTTTCCTGGGAAGAAACTGGGAATCTCTGGAGAATCACAGGCTTACCTGTAGATGGGGTGAAGGCCCAGCCATAGGAGGGAGGGGGAGCCATGAGAAGTTAAGATATCCTGGGGCACCTGGGTGGTCAGTTGTTTAAGGCTAAGGGTCTGCCTTTGCTCAGGTCATGATCCTGGGGTCCAGGCATAGAACCCCACGTCGGACTCTGCTCAGTGGGGAGCCTGCTTCTCCCTCTCCTTCTGTGCCCTCTCTCTAGCTCTCTCTCTCTCTCAAGTAAGTAAATCAAATCTTTAATAATGAAAAGAGATATCTTGATGACAGCAGACACTAAGTTCTTATTTTCGGTGTTATTCTTTTTTTTTTTTTTTAAAGATTTTATT
The DNA here is from genome assembly GCA_003697995.1 of Taxidea taxus jeffersonii. NCBI lineage: Eukaryota > Metazoa > Chordata > Mammalia > Carnivora > Mustelidae > Taxidea > Taxidea taxus. Next base: position 272,725 of record RCUC01137946.1, read on the forward strand.
TATTTGTCAGAGAGCGAACGAGCACAGGCAGACAGAGAGGCAGGCAGAGGCAGAGGGAGAAGCAGGCTCCCCACCGAGCAAGGAGCCCGATGTGGGACTCGATCCCAGGACGCTGGGATCATGACCTGAGCCAAAGGCAGCCACCCAACCAACTGAGCCACCCAGGCGTCCCTCGGTGTTATTCTTTATCTAAAGTCTTTTCACTTTTGAAAAAAAAATAAAAATAATTATTAAAAAGCTGAAAACCAAGGGGCAGAAATTGCCCACAATCGTGCAACTTGAATAGGACTCCCTTACTGTCTCTGTACTCCCTCTCACTTGCTTGCCCAGATACATTTGTATTTTTACAGTTATAAGTATAATGTGCATAGTGGCTTGTGATCCTCTTACCCTCTGAACATTGCCAAATAGCTTCGGAGTAATTACTTTAAGGGGAGCATAATGTCTCATTGAGTGAATGTTCTACCATTTGGCCTTTCCCTGTGGATGGGCATTGTGGGCGAGGAAAAATAATTGTCCCTCCATCCTCCTGGGTTCTTAGCTGAGACCCCTGTAATAAAAGATTAACAAGAGAAGAGCAAATTGTTTCGTTTGTTTATTGTCGTGGAATCTGCTTTGCTTTGTTTCTGTGGAAGACGGAGTGACACATAACGTTCCATGAGTTTCAGGTGCAACAAGTCTAGGGTCACTGCCGTCTGTCACCATGCGACGCTATTACAATGCCGCTGACTATATTCCCTGGGCTGTGACTTTTATCCCCATGGCTTATTCATTCTGAAACTGGAAATCTGTAGCTCCCATTCCCATTCGCCCATTTTGCTCAGTCCCCTCCCCTCCCCTCTGGCAACCAGCAGCGTGTTCTCTCCACTTAGGGGTCCTTGTTTGTTTCTTCCTTTGTTTTGTTTTTTAGATCCCACATGTACGTGAAATCGCTTGGTATGTGTCTTTCTCTGCCGGATTTATTTCACTTAACACAATACCCTGTAGGTCCATCACATTGCCGCGAATGGCAAGATTGCATCCTTTTTTACAGGGAGTCAAATAGAAGCTCATTAACACACCTACCTTGTGTATAGGTGGGAGATATCTAGGGAACTACGAGTAACTCTCTCGTGGCTCAGAACTCAGGATTAAATGCCAGCTTCATAGGGGAAGGGGAGGGGATGTAGATCTCCTAGGCTAGAGCGAACAGTTTTTTAGGAAAGCTAAAAGGGCCCTCAGAAGACTAGATGGGAGGTTGGCAGGTAGAGATGGAGTGTGTCTGGGTGCAGTGCCTTCTTCGAGTCTCTCGTCTCCTGTGGTGAGAGTCCATCTTCCCTGCTGAAGACACTCCTGGGAGAGGATTGATGATGACCCTGCGGGCCTTTGGAGGAGCTGTCTGCAGGCAGAGGAGGGAGATCAGTGTCTCTCCTGCATCTGCTGTTTTCCAGTACGTTCGGCTCAAATTAATCAATGTACCAAAGCAGCATATGTTGGGGTGACATGTCCTGAACTCCGACAGCCATATTTTGGGGGGCATATTCTGCTTCCCTTCAGCATTGACATTGCTTCTGATTTTTCCTATTACAAATAAGTAAAGTGAAGGTTATAGTATGTGTATATACAGAAGTAAGTGCGTGTGTGTGTGTTTACCTTTTAAGTAAGATAGGAATATTCTTCCTTTGCAATAGTCGTCCTTTCATGAGTTAGCCCTTACATGGATTTGCTCGTTTCATCTCGTCAACAGCTCTAAAAGGTACACGTAACTAATGCCCTTATTTCACAGCTAAGACGACCGAGGCTCAAGGTACTGGTTCCTGGGAAACAACAGCGGAGTAAACCCCCGGTCTCACTATGGAGCCTTTCCTCCCCTGTTGTATTGGGCTGCCTCTCACTCTGTTATGTGAGATTCTCTTCCTAGTGCAGCCAAATAAAAATGAAACAGAGGCTTCACACCTTTCTCCTGTCCGCTCTGCATGCGTACACGCGCGCACGCACACACACACACACAGGCACACGTGTGCTTTCTGGCACCCTCGATTCCCTTCCTCTGACGGGGCTGTGACAGAATTTGCAATCAGCCGGACACACGGGGGAAACTGGGGTCTGTATTTTCAGTTTCAATCAACTGTAAATTAGGAGCCCTCATTTTCCCATCCTGGTCACGGAACTGTCCCGAATTGTCCCTTAGTAGAAGAAGGAAGAGATTTATGGACTGAATCCTGGTCCAAATCAGAGAGAAAAGTATTCTTTAGAAAGGCATCTTCTGATGATTATTTTGAGAGACTTTCTGGTAATCCCCAGCAAATCTGCATGTTAATAGGAATCATTTACTCAAAGCAGGGGTCCAAGAAAATAGCTTTACATAATAACAGTAGCTTGATTTGATTACTTCAATTTGGTTCTTGCTATTGAATTAAAGGTAAAGCCAAGCTTTTGGAAGTTTTACAGGACGGTAAACAAAACGGGAACACTGAATTAAGACTGGCTGAGTCTCAACCTGCACATCCTCATTACTTCTAATGAGCGGGGAGATGTAAACAGGATGGAGGAGTAAAACCATTGATAATCTCCTTAGCAGCCTGGGTAATTTATTGGTTTCTTTCCCACATCGAGGGCGCTAAGCCTGCCTAATATTCGTGAAGGCTTCTTGGCAACCCCTTCCTAAAAGAAGCAATTTTCTTTCTTAGAAGCTCAGGGTCATATTGTTTACTTGCTCCCCAAAACGCTGATAGATGTTTCCAGTTGCACTTGGCCATTATGCATCACAGGAGCGCTTTTTTTTTTTTATCTGTAATAATTTTATACTTAACACAAGAATTGCAGAAACAGAGCAGAGCGCTCCTGGATGCCCGTCACTCAGTTTCTCCTTTGTTCATGTCTTATGTAAACATGAAGCATTTATCAAAACGGAGAAATGAACGTTGGCAGGTCCAATTCACCAAAGCAGGGAAGTCATTCACACGTCATCAGCTGTCCACTAGTGCCCCCCCCC